>AYEL01074966.1:0-109965 GCA_000484575.1 Olivierus martensii | reverse complement strand
AAATATTTTAAGCTATTTATTAGTTTAAGATTCAAGATAAAAAAAAAAAATTATACAGGACATTGTCATTCAACCAATCTAAGTGATTAAAATCTTATATTGATTTGAATGCATCTATGAAAAATAAACTTGCTAATTATTTTGAATAAGATTTCTTCAAATTAATGAATAATAATATTTTTAATAAATTATTAAAATCAATTATAAATAATCAAAAAATAGTTTTAATTATAGGGAGAGATGGAAAAAGAGATTTAAAAATCACATTTGAAAAATAAAATATAATGTTATCAATATTTATAGTTAAATAAGTGGATAAAGTGAAGTTAAAAGTTTGATAAATTATTCTTCATAGAAATTATTCTAGATTTCATTCTAAATATTTCATGTATGATTTTCATTATAATGTTGTCGAAAAGAGATATGGTGGTAATATTGTGATATGTTGCAGTAATAATGATTTATTTGTTTATAACATAAAAATGCTGATTTTTTTTATCAAAGATATGAAAGAAATACTTGATTATTTTGATAAAAAGTGACTTCTCAGAAAATAAAAATAGTTTAAAGTTAAAATGAAAGAAGAAAATTGTCAGAAAATTATTAAAATATTTATAGGATAAAAGAAATAAAATATATGCAATAAAAATGAATAACAAGAAGAAATTCAGTAGTCAAGCGATTAAAAAGAAGAGTGTTTTGACAAAATCATTAAGTTTGACGATTATTAACATTGTTTATTCAACAAAGTAATTCTGTTTATTCAGGAATAAATATCAAACAAATGGATAATATCAAATAAACATTGCATAACAGTATAGAAGTAAACAAAATAGTATAGAGGATTTATGACGATAAAAATATATAGTTTTTAATACTGAATAAATATAACAGTTTTGTTTTAATTCAACAATAAATGGGAGCCATTGATTCTGTGTTAATTATGACGAGTAATTTTATTATTTCATATTTTTAAGTGAAATTTTAAAATATTTTAGACGTTTTTTTTCCTTACATTTTTAAATATGGATATTTTAAAATGAAAATTTTATAATTTTTATCAATTATTAATTAAATTTAGCCGCCCATAGAGAGGTTTATGTCTTCTGATAAACAAAGATATTGAATGGGTACACCAGTTTCTGTACTTAATAGATTTTACTCTGATAGTCCTTTTAAAATCTAACTTGTAAGTTTAATAACAAATATTTGTCACTGTTGATTACTCTTGTTTATGTTCCATTCTATATCTTCTTGGTGACCAAATAAAAGTTCTCAACTCACTTAGATTCATCTTACATCTCAAATAATTATCATGGATGATCCAAATATCAGATTTGTCAACGCACTTGATTTTTCTTTATGAAAGTCCGAACCAAAACCTTCTTAATTATAGGATAAACAAAGACAAAATCGAAAATAAAAAAAAATCTCTGCTTACGGATCTTGTGTTAAACCATTCCCTCTTCTTGATCAATGGATGGCTAAAAGGCGATATCTCTGAGGAATATACTTTCTGGTCAAAAAAAGGGAAGATCTACGAATGACCTCATGATCCTTTCCTTAGACCTGATTGACTTATGTATGCAATTTAGTATGGACACATCTCAGGCTCCGACCACTACCCTATAAACCTTACAAATTCATGATTTCACTGATTATTCTCTGATCAAAATTTCTTTATTAAAAAATTAAACTAAGAAATTTTAAAATTAAGGAACTTTGAACTTTGTTCTTTATAAGAAGTGTCACAATATTGTTTTGTGTGCCTTAAATATTTTTGTGGTCACTCTATTACTATTTAAATATTAAATCATTTCTACAGTCATTTTAAGCTTTTAGAAAACTATTAAGGTTCTTAAAGAAATTTATTCTAGCATATTAAAAAAATCTCGTTTTTTACGATTTCACTGTTTATTGAAAATACAAACAGTGTCGACAAAATATTGTTTTGTTAAAGACACTTGAAAATTTAAAAATACAAAATATTTAATTGAATGTATGAAGTAATTTAGATAAATAGTCAAATCTTCAAAATCTTTTTTTTTAATATTAAATTTCTGAATTTCAAATAAATTTGATACATTTAACAGGCAGTTCTGAAAAGAAAACTAGTAGCCTACTTTCTGAATTTGATTATTTTTATTTTGAAATAATTAAATATATATATATCATCGAAATAATCATCAATGGCATAATCTATATTATGTTGATTTTCATAAAAGTCTATCAAGTTCTATAATTATTAAGGGAAACTTCAAAAGTGTGAACATCCGCCATTTTTAAATGGCTGATGATGAATGATTAAATGCTGTTTTTTCGAAATCATTTTCAGTAACTTGGCATTTCTGCTTAAATATCATAAAAAGCCAATAATTAATTCAAGATATGTTAAAAGTTTATCCCAGAAGCTTGAATATACTCCATATTTAAATGGTTGAAATTAAAAGATTAAATAATTCGTCCTCGAGATTATCTTTAATGGGAAAAGATAATTACCAAATTTCATGACAATCTACTTAATAGTTGAAATGTTATTAGTGAAGATGGATAACAGCATGTTGATTGGATATCCTGACTTTCCTTCGGAATGTTCAATAACTTGGCATTTCTGCTTAAATATCATAAAAAGCCAATAATTAATTCAAGATATTGTTAAAAGTTTATCCCAGAAGTTTGAATATACTCCATATTTAAATGGTTGAAATTAAAAAATTAAATAATTCGTCCTCGAGATTATCTTTAATGGGGAAAGATAATTACCAAATTTCATGACAATCTACTTAATAGTTGAAATGTTATTAGTGAAGATGGATAACAGCATTGGATATCCTGACTTTCCTTCGGAATATAGGTTAAAAATAACAGATTATCTTAGCATCGATAATAGTTTCCGATGCAAAAGTGATGGATCTCCTACAAGAAAAAAATGTTAATGTTAAATGCAACTGCATTTTTATTAAAAAATAATTATTTTTAGGATTTAGGAAAACAAAATAAGGCATCTAAATCGTACAAATTTTGATCTTTTTTTAATTTTTATTGATAATTAATAAAATAGAGAAGTTGCAAAATATCGATGGTTGTCTTAGAAAATTCGTGTTCTATATTTACTAATTTAATAAAAATTTTTGTTTTTGTTGGTAACAATTAAAAACTATTCTCTACGAAAATTATAGCATGAATTTTTATTTTATATAAGTTGGCCACGCAAGATGAAGTATATAGAGTTTATAAAACTTCTGAAAATTTTAATCGAATTCTTCCTAACATGTCTGAAAAATAATTTATTGCTTTAAAAATTCAGGAGTAAGATTTCCTTATTATACTGAATAAAAATATTATTCTTTAGTTTTGAAAATATTGGATATTCAAGTAGAATATATTTCTTTGATATACAATATACGATGGAAACGTAAAACCTGACGTATATGCATCTTTGCTCTTTCTTTTTTTCTGCTTAGCAGTTCTGATAATTTATTTTTATATGAAAGAATAAGAATATCGATTTTTCTCTCATTGTAGAATCGGTTGGTGATATTCTGACAATTGTTAATTTTACAGATGATGACAGAATCGTTTCCAAAAATGCCTTAGACGAGATGCAACAATATAAATAGGGTCTAGAAAAATGTCTAAACCGATAAAATTAAATTACTTCTCTCTGCCTTCTTAGCAGTTATGTCAGATCTCGAGCCCAATATTCCCTCTTCGACTTTCTCTTTCTTCTTTTTTTCCCTACTCTCCGAATCAATAACAGAAGCTAACAACTACGAAGACGAAAAAAAAAGTATCAACATCGTAAAAAGTCCGCAGAAATATCATCAAGAACGCAAAGAATCCATTAGAACAGGTAGGATTACATGAAAACATCCTCGTGGAAACTTACCTGATTAATGTCATGTATTTTTTAGCTTCTATTTAGTTGGATTTTCTTTGCATTTGCGAAAATTCGGCATTAATTTGGCGACTGGTTTCTAAACTACTTTTATATGATTCTTTACATATATATATATATATTTCTTTTTCTTTCTGCTTACAGTAATCTGTTTGTTTTTCTTTCTTTAGAAAAGAGTTAATGGACAATATGTGTCGGAGAATTGAACAGGTCAAAGGATGATCTTTTTACTCAAAGAACGTTTGTTAGAAGTTATTAATTAAAGTCTCTTTTCTCAGATAACTAATTATCAAAACAGCACAAAAGATTTCTTTTTTTTTTTCTTTTCTTTGAATGATGTATATAATTTATAGGAAAATAGAACAACATCGGAAATTAATATTAGATCTTAAGGACGATACATCTTTAAACAACTACATTTTAATTAAGTAAATTTAATTAAACCGATTAAAATTTATTTTCTATACGTACAGCGAGAAGATTTTTATGTCATTCATTAATTTTTAAACTCAAACAAATAAACTATATTTTACTTTTTTCCCTCCGGAATTTTCGATGTAGTAAATATAGCATCTGTTATTCGCATAATGGATATCATGAATAAAAAAACTGTGGAAAAATAACTTGCAAAAATTATAATTTGCTCTGCACATTTATATGCAGAAAACAATCTGGGATAGGCATTAAAATAACATATAACTGGATAGATAAAGAATTGTTATTGCAGAAGAACTACTAGTAAAATATTAAAGCTGCAATCGTCTCACTAAAAAAATTATTGACTTAACAGATCAAAGTATTAAAACCATTTAAACGTAATAAAATTTACAACGGATTTATATCGAATTTAACAGGATTTAATTGTAATTAAACTTACTTAGGAATTAAAAAAAAGTTAATCGATTTTTAATAAAACCGACTGGCAATAACTCTCTTAAATTTGCTTTCATTTATATGAAATTTTGTCCAAAAATTCTGGAAAGTAAGAGTAAAAATAATGTCTTTTTCATATTGTACTTGTTCAAACATGTCTCAGTTTGTCTAAACATGAATTTTTGCATGAGCTTTTATTAGAAAGGGGTATTATTAATTCGAAAAGGGAAATATAAAGTTGATTAAATTAGCAAGTGATTTATCATTTATATCCTTTCGAAACTTAACGCTAAAAACGGCATTACTTTTGGGATGAACTGATATTACTTTTAGAAGAAGAGAGTGCAAAGATATATAGTTATGCATTTGAAACAGTACAACTTAATGCAAGTTGCCGTTTGAAAATGTTTTATTGTAAATATAAAGTAGACAGTTTCACTTAGAATAAATAATACATAATTAGTCCAAGAGGAGTAAACATCTATTCACCTCGATCAAATTGCACATTTTCGTGCTACAATAATTCAAATTCTGCAACTTCTGAAGGCAATTAGCAATGTTGAATATTGGCCGAATTACTTGAATTACTTCCAAATGACTTCATAATTATAAAAATAACAATAATTTTTTTTTTTTTCAAATTCTAAAATATACTTGAAGCTACGTATACAGTATATGCTTTATCAGTCTGCTAATTATTTTTGAACAAACGAGATAAAAATTTTCTTGCGTACTATTTACAGCAGAAACTAATTATAGACATTTTTCCTGCCTTCGCGTAGAGTACGAAAATGTTTATTTTAACTTTTATTAAGAGATAAATTATCTTATAATTTGCTCGAATAATTTGATTTATATTGTAATTTCTCAATTTTGTATAATTTTTAACGCTTATATTACCTCGTACGTTATGTAAAATATGAAGTAAACGTTAAAGAATTCTTACACTTGATGAATTACTATACACGCTCCTTCTATTGAGGCCATTCACTGCATAATACCTTCTATTTGCATAACTTTAAATATAAAATAATGTCTAGAGAATATTTTGTATATATTTTTGCTTAAACTTTAAGAATTGTTTACAGGAAATACCAAAACAAACTCTAAGATAGTCGAAAAGTCTCGCAACGTGAACTGACTTTAACTCTAGAAATTGCACGCAAAAATTAATTTCTTGGTAATTTAGTTAAGAAATTTTAATTCTTTATCAATTTAGTAATTTAAATGTTAGATTAACACAAGTGAAATGCTTAAAAATGCTATTCAAACTTACAGTATTAATCTAGCATTTTTGTCCATTAATTTAACGTTCATCGTGCAGAACTTACCGTCTTATATGAACTTCAAAGACTGTTTTCGGGTCTAAATTTCATAATTTGCGAAAGGTTTAAAGAAATTTAAAGAATAGAATTAAATTTTTGCTAAGATTTAAGTGTCAGATTCTCATAGAATACTCATAATCCAGCAGGATTAATCACTAATAGGGTCATTAACCCGAAACGCTATTCATCATTGGCGATTACATTGTCTAATAGCTTTTAACTACCAATAAAATTAATCCATAAATTGTTGTGTAATCTTAAAATCGTCGAGAAACAACAACATTTGAAAATGCACAGTATTAAGTTCCTTTTATTTGCTATTCATTAACGTAATACGTTCTCCTTTACTAAGATAATTTGGACACTTAGCATTTGTTTACTAATGTATTTATTTTCCATATGTAGAATATTTTCATTTAATTAATATTTTGGTAACGTTTCTAGAATTTATATTCGATTATCTATTTAAGAGACTTTACGAACTTCTTAATATTTGCAATTATTAGAAGCGATCGTTGATTAAGCAGCACTACAGAGTATAATTTTCTTGGTCATTAATTAATGGGAGGAAATGGAATTTACGCAAAGCATCGAGTAATTTTTATACAATGGGAACGTTTGTTTAAAGAATAAACAATACATCTGTAATTATTCCCTTACAAATTATCATTTTGTAAGTGGTGTCTGTGGAAAATAATCTTTGCAAAAGTGGGTTTGTTTTAAAAAATTCCTTTTCATTTTATTAAAGTTGAGTGAAGAAAATTAATGAGAAAAATTTTACTTTAAACGGAAAACTCGTTCATTTAAGGGTGTAGTTAGCGATGAGAAAATTAAAAGACAAAGACGAATTGAAGTTGTACGCTTAGCAGAACTGGAACCAACGTTAATGATATTGCATCATCTATTATTTATTTCGAAAAAATGTTTTGTTCGCGTAACTCCCTCCCCTAAATGACAAAAATTAAAATAACCGAATTTAATGCGAATTTTTTTCTTAATAGTCAAGTTTTGTTATGTCGTATCGCTCAGCGCGTGCGACAACGCGAAGCGCCGATGTTCTCGTCGCGCGCTTACAAAAATATTAAATCTCTCGAATATTTAAACAAATTTTGATCAATTTGGTGGAATATTGTTACGCACGCACGCAGTGTGCATGTATTTGCTTGATTAGAAAAAATCAATGAATCAAATGGAATGATTTATAGCCTTAAACGTACAAATCCGAAGACCTTCCTAGAAATTTGGAACCAAAAATACGGTTTTCTAATCATAATATTTAATTTTTCTTTTGGGAAAAGTAAAATGCTAAACAACTTTTTTGTTTTGCATCCTTCAAAATATTGAAACACTAAATTTATTTATTTTTTTCTCATAATGCTAATCAAGAATTTGGAGAAAATTAAAATTTTCTTTATTTTGGGGAAAAATTAATATTTTAATTTATTATTCACAAATTATCGAAAATTAATATTAAATCTTTAATAAATTTGAAGCAAAATATGTAAAAAGAAATTATAACATTAATTAAAAACAATAATTCGATTAATAAAATCACCATAATTAAAGAATACCAGACAAGCAACATTCTAATTTTTTTATAATTTTTTTATTAATCAAACAAATACGATTTTAAATCTGAATTAAATAAATCAATAAACATTAAAAAAAATTATAAATTTCCCAAATCAAAAATAATACGTTAAAAAAAATGTTTAATGCTCGGATGGGAGATAATTTTAAATAAGTCATTCCGTTAAAATTAATCAAAAGCAATTTAATAAGGCGAATTTGTCATTTTTTTCATTATTATTAAAAAAATTCTCTCTCTTAATGACGCTTATTAAATTCATATTTCTCATTTAAAAGCTTTAAATAAAGGGAAAGAGAAACATTAAATTTTCAGTTTATAGCTTGTTCGTGGTTCAACAATTACATAATAATTTGACCTCAATTGCATCTGTCTAAGCAGATAACAATAAGCAAGTTTTGCTATTAATCACAAATCTGCTTAACTTATTCACCAGACAAAAGGAACTGTTATTAATTATGAAACTAAGACATATTCATCTCATTTTAAGATGAAGGAAGAGATAAATAATTCTTAATATTCTTAATAGCATCCATAAAAGAAAAATTCTATTAAAAAAAGAAATAAAAAAGCCTCTTTGCTGTTTAGATGAGTGTAATTGTAAATTAAACATAAAATTTAGATTATTTTAATTATTTTAATGAATAATTAAAACTGCTGCAGAAAAAGAGAAAGAGAGAGAAGGAGGAAGAAAAAATATTCTCTCCTTTATAAATCAATAGTTATCTATCTAAAAATTAAATGTCATTTTTACTATCGATCAAATTCTGATGAAATCACATTAAAATATTCTCTCTCTCTCTCTCTGGCTCTCTCTTTCTCTTTGTTATTGATTATGCATGATGCACAATAATTGCTTCTTCACTTTTGGCGGAAGTACTAACAAATACATTTTCATCATCGAAAATTTGACAAATTTTTATAAGCAGTAAATCAAACTGCTGAAAAGATAGCAATGTTTGATAGGGAGCAATAATGCGATTTTATGCTAGTAAAAGTAGTAAATGAATCTCTCCTTTTATATATATATACAGTATTTTCTCCTTTCATTCTCTTAACAAAAGAGCTCTTTCTGTTGTTCAATATATTTTTTTGGGAGCAATTTTTCTAGATAAGTTCTCGTTTTTTCAGATAAACACTTAAGAGACTTGAATCTTAGGTCAAGAACAGTCTTTCTTCCTTAAGCTTATAAAAGACTTTTATCTAAATGATTGTTTTATTAACAAACAAAAAAAAAATACTAAATAGGGAAAAATAAGATAATAATTCCTAGTCTACATTGTTTTAGATGTTGAGCATCGTTCTTTAAGAGGATATTTTCAAAAATAATTTGTATTTTAAAATGCTTTAGAAACTATTTATTCGCTTAATTAATTATTATAATATTTTGGCTTCGATTCTTATCTAAACTTTAAATAATTAATTAATTGGTTGGTTTGCCTTTGATTTTGGTGTAGTTAGTATAAACAAAGATAAATTTAATTAACAAAGTGAAAGTGAGTAGTGATGATCCGTACCGGATTCCTCTGAAAATAGAAAACGAAGTGAACATTTTGTTTTTATATTCACAATTCACTTTCTTTTTATATTCAATTCCATAACGAAGTGAAAGTGAATAGTGATGAACCATACCAGATTCCTCTGAAAATTTAAGAAATGAACAATATTCAAAGTAACCTTGTTAAACGAGTATAAAAATTTTATTGCATTTTATCAAAAAATAAGAGCTTAAATTTTATCATTTTTTAAATAAAAAATATTAAAAGATATTCAACAATTAAAAATTGTTTCATTTTTTTGAATATTCAACAACTCTTAAATATTAAAATTATTTAGATTTTGCAATATTAAATATTTTTAATTTTTTTTTAAATAAATTTTTTTTTATTATTAAAATATTTAAAATAATTATTTATTATTTATTTTTTTTTTTATTTTTTTAAAATAATTTTTCTTTAATACTTTTTATTTATATTAAATTTTTCTTTTATTAACAGAATAACATTCAAAAAACTTGTCACCTATTTCTCAGTGATATTAAACACAAAATTTTTGGAAATATATAAAATTGTTGCTTCTATTTTATTGCAATATTTGTCAAATTTTCGACTTCCTTCCGCCAAATTTCATCTTTCTTTCACTTTTCTACTTTCCACTAAATTTATTCTAGCAGAAAGAATCCAGAGTGTTCCAGGAATCAATTTTATCAGAACTTTATATTATTGCACAAGTTTCGCTTTAATTGCCAACACGATTCTTTCTTCAATATATATTATATATATATCAAATTTTATAAAATTCTTTTTCTCGTTTTTTTTTTATATTTAAAATTAAATGTTTAATGCATTTAAAGAAATAGTTTTCTGCTACAGTCGTTATATTTATAGTTAGATATAAAGGGAAAGAAATGACTCAGAACGTATTTTAGTACATTAAAAGGGCAAGCAAACATTCCTTTGAAGAATTATCTTCGCAAATCATTGTCTGTCGACAGTTTAAGAAGATATCAACTAGAAACTCGTGGCTTAACTGGAGACCCACCCAACTTACCAATGAAATGTGGCAGTACTAGAGATAAAACGAAGAGATAATTTGTGGATTAAAGAAGACAAAGTGTCCATTGTCCTTCAGGCTGTATATCCAGAGATAACGTGTTATGTTCTCTTGTTGTCGCTCTTTTCAAGGCATTGCTTAAATAACTGAATACTTTCGCTTAGAATAACTTATTACCAAAAATGCATTCTAATAGTCCGAAAATACTCTACAACGATTTGTTTCTCATATTTTCTTGAGTATAATAAAGGTTTATTTTGTATTTTATCTTGTTTTGTAATTTACCGAATGATCTCGGTTTACTACGAGGAGAATGGGATGCTTTTAAACTAAACAATTTATCATTTTTGATTTTTTTTTGTACTTACTTTCTTCGGTTTAGTTATTTTATTAGGGAAAACAAAATATCAAAAATATTCAGAAGGAAGAGAGGAAAACAAAAAAATATATATCCATTTTTACCATTACTTCAGAAATTTTTTAAAGCATGAAATTTGCCTAAAGCATCTTTAAAATAAATATACGAAAAAATCGTAAATCATAAGTAAAAACAAGAAGATATAAAACAACAAAAGAAAATAATAATAAAATAAAGTTTAAGGTTTATTATAGATTTATTTAAAAAAAAATGAATCTTCTGGAATAAAATTCGTGACGCGAACAAAACTGTATGCTAATTTAACGATTGCAAACATTCCAAGAAGAAATGAATTGGTTAATTGCTAATACCTAGTGTGATTCTATTCGAGTTTAACACTTCGTTTATGTGAAGCAATGTAATATTACTCTTTCCAGTCGTAAAATTCCAATTTCTTATTCCAGAAGAGTCATTTGGGACTCTTTTCTTTAACAGAACTATTAGATATATAGCAACAAAAAAGTGAAATCATCATAATGTAAAAAAAAAATCGAGCACATAAACGATCGATCGTAAAAACGAACTGAATTATTGTTAAGGTGTTTGAAGTCGATTTTCAAACAATCCAAAGTAAGAAATGACTTTTTATTCCTCAAATAGAAATCATCGAAAGTTACAAATGTATAGGCCCATCCCTTTCTGACCTCGGGATATGCAATAGTTTTACGTCGTCGGCGTTGATTACTCTTCACATTCTTTTTTTTTCTTTTTTTGTTCTTCCATCCTTTAGTAATTCACATACTCTTCTACGACATATCCACAGAAACACACACACAGCACAGCACAGGCGCATACATATACTCTTAATGATCTCAACGATCGTTACATTTTGTAGTTTCATTAAAATTTAGCCTAGGGATTTGTTCATTACTTTTCGGACAGATTTCCAGTTTTAAGCAAGATGGAACCTTTCCAGAACAAATAAATCGCTATCTACCAGTAGTTCTTTTATTTATCAAACTTTTATACATATATAGGCCTATAGGAACATATATAATTTTATTTTATTTTTTCATTTGCTCATAAACTAAAAGTGGTTTAAAACAAATAGAAAGTCGGGTGTACAAAAAAACCGAAATTTCCTCGGGTGTCTAAAAAGTGTGGAAAATACTCGAAAAAAAATTATATAAAAAAAATATAAAAATTACTCACGATTTTCATTCTTCGGGATTTCAGTTTATAAATTTGATTTCCATTCCGTTTCGCAAGAATTTTGTTTAGGATATCATTGAAATAGTTGTTTATAGAAAATGTCTGGCGATATTAATGTATATTTTTAGCTGTAAATTGCAATTAGAAATGCTAATGAAGGGTTAAGTGGGTCTGCGACAGCGAGAGAAGTGCAATGATTTATGGAAGAAATTAAAAGTAGCGTCAAGATGATAAGCAACAGTTGAAGAAAAATGACATGGAAACATATATTATTAAGTAGGCAGCAGTGAATGCTAAGAAAATGCTTAAAACTGAAAAAAAATGAGCATTTCTTAATATTAAGTAACATGTATAAATTATTTTATGCTGGTGCAATGTGTAGAATTAAATTTATCACTGTAAAAGTACATCATGCTGCTACAGAAGTATAATAATAAAATCACTTCAGTATCAAATCGTTACAGGAATTGTGGTTGAAATGGTTTCAAATCTTAAAAAGGATAGTATGATAACATTTCCTTCCATAGAATGCTATTTCTATCCATGTAAAAATATTAAAGACATATTTATAGTATGTCAGAATTAACTTCACAAATATAATTCTGATAGCGAGTTTATTCATAATTTAGAATCTTATAATAGTTTTTATTATAATATTGGAAGTAATTGTTTAAGCCAAGCTGATAAAGTAAGTGCACAAATTGCTATTTTATCTGAAAAGCTAAAGTTCTAATGTTTATGCATGTATATTATGTTACAACAAAAAAGATAACAAATTCTTAGTAATACATGTGTTACATATTAATAAGTTTGATTGAATTGCTGTCTCTAAAGAGATTTCTATATGCATTGCTATGTACAGAATAAGCATATTTCATCAACTGTTAGTACGACTGTAAGAATTCATTGTTAAAACTGAAAATGGCAGAATTAAAGCTAAAATGATGATGGTTTCAAATCTGTTAAATATATATATTTCAGAATAGAATTAGAGTATCAAACTGATCATGTATGTGAAAACCTGTAAATAATGAACGATGCTGCAAGAAACCGGCATTAGATTTTTGGTCGAAAAATCACATATTTATGTTAACAGATTTAAAAAAAAAATGTGCAACTACATACAGTATAAATAAAAAAATAAGCATTTATATTCTTTTAAAATAGAAACTCTTTTAGTGAGTAAGTAAAGGTATCGAGTGTCTTTCTTGTTGAAGTAAATTCAACAAAAAATCAATCCACATACAGTACCTCAAAATTAGCCAGCTATATTAAACTACCGATTACAATAATTAAATTATTTTAACAATTAAAAAGATTATACATCTAGTCTTTTATGATCATTCCTTACAAAATTTTCCAGAGAGTTCAAATGTTCTGAAGACAAATTTAATGTGATTAATAAACCTCAAGCAAAAGGTGCAGTTTATACTTAACCATAATTTACGAATTTAATTAAAAAATAAACATAGACACTATATTAGTTAATTTTATTGTTATTTATTCGGGTCTAAGCCGTTTATTCTGCAAATAAAAGCGGAACATTGTTATTTTTACTTATGACTTTTAACATAGTTTTCATCTATGATCATTCCTTACAAAATTTTCCAGAGAGTTCAAATGTTCTGAAGACAAATTTAAGGTGATTAATAAACCTCAAGCAAAAGTTGCAGTTTATACTTAACCATAATTTACGAATTTAATTAAAAAATAAACATAGACACTATATTAGTTAATTTTATTGTTATTTATTCGGGTCTAAGCCATTTATTCTGCAAATAAAAGCGGAACATTGTTATTTTTACTTATGACTTTTAACATATATAACAAAATATAGATAAGATATAGGCCTATCAAGCATATGTTGCTAACATTGTTGTTTATTATAATGTTAAGCATAGTATATTCATCACTATAAAAATATGTGTATATAGTAAAATTAGCAGTATATAATAGAAATATAATGAAAGACAAATTATAAACTAATTCTAAATCAATTTAGAGCAAAAGAACGAAGAAAAATTGATGTGTAATAAAATGATTAAGGCAAGAAGGAAATAAAAATTTAGTAATCACAACAAAGTTACAGTTCTTTAAACCAATGGAAGTTAAAGAAGCAAAGGACAGGATAAGAAATTCGTAGAATTGGATGGAAAGTCGAATCAGGAGATACACCATTACGTTTCATCCTCCCTAGCGAGCAAGAAAATTCGGTGGCGCGTGACAATGATAAGAAAAGGTCTCATGTGGTCCATCGATTAGCTTAGACGTAGCTTAGGTCTTTGTCGTAGTGTCGAGATAATTGGTGGATTAGTTTGAACAACTTTGTCAGGCCGAAACGCATATCTTCGATCTTTGGAGATCTTGTTATTTATACGAGCTTATTGTATTATTTTTTTATTACTGCTTTACATGAAATTTTCCTGTTTAATGCTTCAATTTCTCTTTTTTTAAAATATGATTTTCTCAACAGACTTTATAATAGGATCATGAGAAATTTCCATATTATTATCATAACTTAACGATGGTCGAAGAAAAAACATTACTCATTTTTCATTTTTTTTAATTAAATTCAGGCATTATAATTTATTAATAAAGTTGGAAATTAAATTTATTTTAGCATATTCTAGACTAGGCTTCATGTAATTCGATAACTCTTTAAAGCAAGAGTAGTCTGGCATATGAATGATCCGAATAAACATTAGTTTGGTTTATTAAACATTTAATAATTTTATCGATTTATATAAATCGAGTAATTTTATAAAGGAAACGCGATATTTATAAAGTTAGATGTTTTCGGAACGAATTAAAAATAAATCGTAATATTTATACGCATTTCACTGATCATTAAACATCATTTTTCACTTTATCCCCATTTGCAGTCGACTTTAAAACATCAAAAATTTGATAGCACTCGTGTGTGTGTGTGTATATAAGTTATATATATCTATAAATTAATATCAATTAAAGTCAGTAATGGCTCAAATTTGGAGTGGTAAATCAGAGAAAAGTTTCGAATCTTGGGAGTACTTTCTATGCTGTATTCTCGGAGTAATCTTGCAATTTGGAGTAACTTTCTTCTTACATTTCTAAAATTACTGAAAAAAATCTTTAAGTTTTCGTGATCGTGTATCATTTAATAGCATCGCAATCTTGTTTTGTATAGAAGAAGAAGTCATTATTTACGATAAAACTCCATTTATGTTGTAGAGAAGAATTTCGTTGCTCTATAGTTATACAGTAGAGATTAATGCTGTTGATCTTTTAAGATGGTTGTTTATAAACAACTTTACATATTGGTTATTGTTGGTTAACAATATATTAACTTTGGTTAACTTTAAATGGTTTGGTTTCGATATGTCGAAAAGTTTGTGTGTGTATCTTTAATAAATTCTTAAACACACAAATATAGAATAATTTTATTTTTTAAAAAAGATATATATATTTAAATTATGAATATATAAACATGAATTTGTTTACTTAAAGTTGCGATGAAATTCAAAATATTTCTGATCTCGTTTCGAATTTAAATATTTCCGATTCACCTTGAAAAATATTAAAATATATTTTAATGTCATGCATGAGAAGAGGTATTCTCGATTGTTTGTAACGTATTTTTAGAAGGATTTAAAATTTGGCTATCTTTGACAAAAAATAATGGACAGAAATTGAGAAAAAAAACGAATGAAAATTTTCGTGAAATTTTTAAGATGAAAGTAAGAAAAATATATATATATATAATGTGGACAAATAGAAACATTATGAATAATTTTCCTTATTTTATAAATGAAAAAAAGAATAATTTTATATAAAAAATGAACAGAAATTAAATTTTTTGAAATTTACTTTCTTTGGAAGAATGATGACAGCAATAAAAGAGAAAATTTCGACTTAAAAAAAATAATAGGTTCATTTTAAAAATTGCACAGGAAAATTAAAAAAATTTAAAGTTTCTGTTGCCAAAGATCAAAAATTTGTTAAAAATTAATTAAAATTGTTTAACATGATGATACACATAAAAAATTCTTTTAAAATTTAATTATGTTTAATCTATTCGCAGCAGAATTATTATTTCTCAAGTATTGCAACCGCTCTTATTATGGTATTATTATCGTCACTGTGAAGGTAGAACAGCATCTTATGGAATAATTTCCACAGGAGAGATTAAGCACAACATGTTTAATACACCAAACAAACCAGATTAATCATAATATGTTACCGAGAGACAATTTAATTCGTGCATAATAAAGGAATCTATTGATCTGCAACTGTAATAAGTTGCATCACATTAAGCATAACTCCAACAGTTTCGTTAAATATATATATAAAAAAAATATTTAGACAATTAGATACGTAACAGTTTAAAGATTTATATCTGCAGATCATAAAGATTGACGTTTTAAGAGCTTTAAGTTTTTGTGAAAAGAAAGAAAAACATTCTTCCTAACGTTCCGATACTTTTTCTAAGGCATAAATCTCTCTACCAAGTTTTAACTTTACTAATGGCTGGGCCGTTAAAACGTTTGCTGATGATATGATTTGTGAAATCCATAAAGTCACCGTCTTTTGATATGATTTACGTTTGCGATAAATTGCTTCCAAACAATAAAAAAAAATAATATGTATATATATTAGGGAAAAAAAAATTAAGAGAGAAAGATACCTTAGGATTAAGTAGCGAAGAAAAAACTTTTTAATTGTCATTATTTACAAAATAAAGATTTGCAATACTTTAGAAAATTGCTTCATTTTCTGTGATTAATCGTTATTTATGCAAAAATTAAATATAAAATCGGTTTACTAATGTATAATATAATTGAATCGATTGTCTTCAATTAATAGAAAATGCCATTTTCTGGATCAGTGTAGCTTAACGAGTGGAATTAAAATGACGAAAGGATTTTAAGATAATTTATTAGAATTATGCGTATTTAAGCTATTTTTGATAGTTATTGCACCTATTCAAATCACGGATAAGCCCAATTACATATTTTTAGAAGAGTCACTTAGTAAGATTAATTTTATTGCATCAATAATGAATGCAGATTGGTAACATTTAGTGCAATAGGTTTAAAGGATCTTTTTTTTTCTTTTTCTGGCTTTAATTTTAATGTTTAAAGAATATAATTCAAGCGCAAATTCGATTACTGCATGTATAAAAAGAGGAAAAATATACGGAAATCTACTTAAAAGTAACGTGTTTTTTTCGAAATTTATTCGAGAATTATTTTAAAAATCTAAAGGTTAGAGGTGAATATAACAAATTGTTAGAAAATAGTATATATAAGAAATGTTAGGATATTAAACGAAATACACAAAAAGTCAATATATATATAAAAGAAAAAAAATCTGATCTTATATCGGTGTATCGGAGGCAAATTTATATTTTATAGATTTCGAAGTAACATTGAATAATATATATTTTTTCAATTTTGTAAAGTCGGACCCGAGACACAAGTGGCAAGCAAGAAAACTCTAAGAGAGGACAGGAGTTAGGTCGAAGGCGATCATAAATCAGTCGAATGCGCACTTACTCCTTCATTGCTGATCGATATCGGAAACTCTGTACCCAATTTATGACTCAAACTACGGTTGTCTCAGAATTCCTTAAGATTTTCTAACTGTTCCTGTTTCCTCACGAAATGTCTCGATTAAGAAGCCAAAATGTCTGATTCGAAATCTTTGTTAAATTCTTAAAATATTTTTTTCCTATTAGATTCAACGATGGTCTACTTTTTTTGTTATAAAATACGTTGCTTGGAGCCATTCGAAATAAATTTATTTTATTTTTTTAAATTGTAAACCTATTTCTTGTATTTAAACTGTTTTTATTTATTTATTATGATTGTTATCTAATAATTAATTTTGCACAAAGAAATATCCATTTCATTGATTATTAGCTGAAGTAGAAAAAATAATAAAAACTAATCTTATTATAAAAATATATTTTTAATACAGTAGTAATTTTAAATATTCAATTTATTTATGTCAACACATAAAAAAACGTATAAAATAACTTGTATTTTAATGTTTGTAAGCTTACGTTTGGATGAAAACGATTAAATTGCTGTTTTTTATATCACATAGATCAATTTTTCGAATAAAATTTCAGTAATATTCCGTACACGTAATAAACAAAATTTTTCACTTTACGACCATTGTTGCGTCATCTACTGTTACATCAAATTACGTATTTGACATACAGAAACAGACAAATTTCGTCTATTTCTGTGTGTCAAATAACTCTTGTGTTTGTGTTAAGTATTTCTGGATGTGTAATATATTGTCTGTTTCACACAGAAATAGCAAATTGTCTGTTTGTATTTTAGTCTATTTCAGTATTTCTGTACACAAAAATATATCAGATTTGTCAATTTTTGTATGTGAAATAACGGAATATGATGTAACAATAAATGACGCAACAATGATCACAACGTAACAATGGATTTTTGAGATGTTTATCCAAAAACAAATTTTTATTGATTATATTGCTTTTAAACATTTTAAATAAAATTTTAATAACTCTTGTATAATAATATTAATAATAATAAAATAAATAATTATTTGTCTTTGTGTTAAGTATTTCTGGGTGTAAAATATTTTTTATTTCACACAGAAATAAACAAATTTTGTCTGTTTATATTTTTGTCAATTTCAGTATTTCTATATACAGAAATAAATAAAATTTATCAATTTCAGTATGTCAAATAACGGAATATGATGTAACAATAAATGACGCAACAATGATCGCGACATAACAATGAATTTTTGCAATTTCTATTTAAAAACGAGTTTTTATTGATGCTTTTAATTAAAAAATTTAAATAAAGTTTCATTGGTTTTAGTTATTCGGGAAGTTTATTGAATTTAAATTTATAACCGCCAATAAAAAATTTCTAAGGATAGAAATATTCAAAATTTTTACTATATTAACTTTCAAACTATGACACAATTATCTGATATAATTTAATCGGCACATTATTGTATTGCTTTGCAATACACATAACGTGCTACCTAATTAATGCAGTTAACAACGTATTAAATGATGTGTAGTGAATGCCATTGTGGACGGTAACCTAGAAATATTTAGTTTTATCAATTCAGGTAAATTATTCAGATAGTTACTTCACATTTTGACTTAATTAACTCGAAATGCTTTAAACAATGTTTCGTATTACGTCATTTAAATTTAATAATGTCACATATTTTTCAAAAATAAAAAAAGAGAGAGAGAGAATTATTAATTCAAATTTCGGTTTGGAGTGTGTGTCAGTTCTCAATTAAATTTTTCCAGTACAGAAAAATAATCACGTCACGGTTTGTAGAGATATAAAATAAATACAATCGAGCTCTCCTGGTATAGTACGGTTAATTAATTTATTTAAAATTAAATAAAGTTCTGTATAAAAATTTAGTAAAATAATCCGTAAGACAAGAAAAATATCTTTTGTATTTTTTTTTTTAAATTAATTCCATTTTTTTCCCTTCTTTTTAAGTAGTCGTCATTACGGAAATTTCTTAATGAATTTTAATTACAAAAATATAATTGAAAATTTAATGAAAATTTAAACACAACTAGAGATTATAGCAGAAAAATATCTAAAATTAAATTCCGGATCCGTGTTACATTTTGGCAGTAGTCCAATTGTCATAGTTTCATCCGATAAAAAAAAAATACTATATATATAGTGTATATATAAGTCTACAAGAAAAATATAATATGCTGTATATAAAAATGTTTTTCTGGCAGTTTTCTTTAGCAGAATTTTCTTTAAAAAATAAAAAAAAAATAAAATTATGTAACTAAAGAAAAGAATAAATATAAATTACATAAAGCTAAATATTGTTAATAGGGGATAAAAAAGCTGCTATAAAGCGTTAAACAAATATTTGCTATTATTATAGCAGATGCTATTGTTACGTTGACTATGTCTGATTGATTCTCGGATCGCAACCAATCAGAGAATGTTAACGTAATAATATTTGCTCTGTTGCATTATTACGTTAGATTGCTTAGTTTTATGAAGAATTTAAAAGTGTAATTTGCATTTAAATAATCAGTTTTCCTTCATTAATTGTTCCCAATTTATAAAATTTTGATCGAATATATTTTATAACTTTTCCCTCCCTACAATTGTGATGATACGCATTCATAATGGTTTCTGCATCGGTAAAATGTCCGAGAATCACGAAAATCTCTTAAAATAAAATATTTTTTTCCCAAGACCTGAAACACTTAATAAATAATCATTAATGTAGCAATAAAGTTTATAGATCGAAAATTCGTCAGAATATATTAAACTCTCTAAACGTGGACTTCGAAAGCTTCCAAAGTTTTTTTTTTTTTAAGAAATCCAAAATTTCTTTTGGAACTTCGTATATAAGGTTTCTTAAATGAAATTCTATGTTAAAGCAAAATAAACATAAATCCAAACAAAAGAAAAATAAAATAAAACAGAACATTTTTTTTGCTACATCAGTCAAAATTCTGCATATGTAGTAACTGGAATTATTTAGTTATGTAGAAACTTTCACTCTCACGAATATGAGTTTATACTTTGAAATTCAAATATATTTTTGGAAAATTTCGTTTCGTCGTTTATTCAACTGAATTGTAAGATGATTTCGGAATAATTTTTATTTTTTAGCTGGTCGCATGAAAATAAAAATTTCAATTTTATACATCTATCTGTCTAAAAAGTTCTGTTTGATCACGAACGTTGCTTTGAAATATAGTACGAAGAAGAAAAATTTATTCAAAATATTCTAAAAACATCTATAATGGTATATATGTATAAATAAAATTATTTTAAACAGTTTTTTTGCTAACCATCAACAAATGGTTGAAGTGATACAAACCAAAACGTTCATTTGGTTTTATCGGATACCATTCCCTCACTGCCATTGGCATTCCATTACTATTTGTTCTTTTCTTGACAGATATAAATAAGAATTCTCGTTCAAGCTTCTAGAAGAGGCGTTAAACTTCCGGATTCCATCCACTCTCTTCCAAATATCTGCAAAAACTTCCTCGCTGCTTCAAAGATTAGTCGGTCAAGTGTTTCTGTCCATTTTTGTTCAAGAATCGCTCCGAGTCATAAACACATGGCCATCCCAAGCGTTGCAAACTCTTCATACTTAACTCTTAATCGATTTTTTTTCAATGTAAACATGATTTTTGCAATCGGAAACATTATCCGCATTAAAGTTAAACTTAATTAGTTTACAATTTATCAATAAACTGTTTTATATAGAAGATGATAAAATCATTCTTTGCATTTTTTGTATGGTTCCCATTTAATTGCCATTTAAGTAAATTTTCTACGCGAATAAGCTCTGTTTTTTCGAAAAATTCTCTTACAAATCTTCACAAAATTCTCCAAATTTGATTGCTGAGAATGATGCAAACTGACAGAACTCGAAACTATGATTCAAACTATAATGAAAATTAATTTATTACGTTATTTTTGATTTATAATTTAGTATACATCGTTGGCTGCAATTTCGTATCGCGTGTAAATAAATAAATAAATGGAAAGGTAAAAAAAAAATGCCAAAAAAATTATAGCTCCAACGCATTATGCAAATGATCGTGCATCGCCGAAGAAAAATATCTAGAAGTAATGAGCGTCATATACAGACAAACAGCTAAGATGGAAAAGCAAAAATAGACTATTTAGGAAGTAAAACGTGCGTATATATCATGGATACTGTATATCAGTAGTTTTATATTTAAGTAATGGCTAAAGCGTCGCGAGAAAAGGACGTCAGTTCACTGGAACACTATTACTGTCTTAAGTCGTAAGATTCGGGGAGGTAAAAAGTGTTCCAAGTGTTTACATCTGTTGGTTTCCTGGACTCTCTCGCCATCTGTTGGTGATGTTATTTCCAGCATGAAAACCATTTTAAGCGAAAGGAGAGATATTTTATCGAAAACTTTGGAAGAGAAATTTCGCGCGCTGATGTTCGTTCGATAAAACGCAAAAAAAAAAAAAAAAAAAACAAAAACGGACTAGGAAATATTTATCTGGGAGTGACAGGTGCTGTTTCTTCTACACGCAAAGTTTGTAATTTAAAAAAAAGAAGAAGAAGAAGAAGAAGAAGAAAACCATCCAACGATCCATTTATTTGTGAAATGATCTATTTTTATATATAAGATAAATATTTTCTTTAAAAAATCGTTCATTAAATATTCGCTCCATTTAAATATTATTATATTGTCGAACAAATTCTGTCACTTTTTGTTATGCAAATTTACATGAAATCGGACGAATAATTGTGTGTTATCAGCTTAAAAAATAATTTACACGAATACAATTCGCCATAAAACGTGAAAAAACATGTTTTAATTATGGATAAACGTGAAATTTTGTGTGTTCCATATTTAGACCACTTAAATAAATGATTAGAAACATGTTTATAAATTTTAAAAATTGAGAAAAATTTCACTTCTGTTAACCCACTTTCGAAGAAAGGAAGAAACAACATATATATATAATAATATTTAAATTATAAAGTTTAGTATTAAATTTCAAAATCCGATATATCTCGTTAAGTATGGCAACAGTGATCTTGGTAGGGAGAGCGAAGTAATAAACGCTGTTGCCATCCAAATCGTTTCAATTAATATTTTGAATATTTAAATTTCTAGATTATTGACTTTATAACTTAGAAAATATGTAAAATTTAATACGTTAAAATGCTTTGACGACTTGAATTTTAATTTGTGAAACTGCTTCAATTCAACGAGATCGTGTGCTATGTTGGAATTAATAGATAATGGCGGAGTTTAATAAAGTTTAAAGTAAACAATTCTGTTTCGATTATTATTAAAAAGTTTCGATTCAATTATGATTTGTTGTATGCACTTTTAGAAATTTTTAAAATCTCTTATCGAATGAAAATTTTCTTTTTCCTTTATTTGCACGCAATGCTTAAAAGATTTTATTTTGTGTATTTCTTCAGGAGCTGAGCTATTCATTTTAAGAATTTTCTTTCTTTTCATTTTACATTCACTTTTCTCTCTCTCTCTCTCTCTACGTTTGCGTCGTTTCATTGTGACATTTTTCTGTCCGATACTTTATACACTTGTACAGAGATTCATAGTTACTTCTACAAAGAACGGCGACTGATGTGCCAATCTCTCCCTCCTTTCTAGCTTATTCGAATTGTTGTTGCTCTCCATTATTCTATTCTCTTCTTTTCAATTGCTTAACATTCCGAGAAATTGAATTCCTTCTCTTTAGTTTCGCTACAATGACCAAACTTAAATACTTTAATTTAAATATCAGGAATTATAGAATTAAACGAGAATTAATGATGTCTTAAAAGAAGAAGATTGGGAGGGAAAACTTCTCCCTCGTTTTAGATCTAGTAACGAAAAAAATAACCATTTAATAGCTTAATATCGTGAGTTTATATTTGAAGGCGGGCGTAAAGTGATGCTGCATCCGAGATCAAGAAATGATGGAGCTATATAAGGAGGAAGAATTCCTATCTGCTATAGACAGACTTCTAGGTAAAGTTCTATCGAACCGTTAAGCTTTTGCCTAATCCCTCACTGGAGCAGTCAACTGTAACACTTTCCGATACACATTATACCATATATATACTGTTAGAAATGTCGTTTTGCGGTAAACTTTACGACCCATCAAGATATATCCACTCTGTACAACTTTAACAGATCTAATGGTTATCCTGTTTCTTTTTTTTCCATGGTGATAAAAAAAACGGGTTCTTACGCTACTAGAGACTTCAATTAAAGTATAAAAAGAAGAAGAAGAATACTGAATGCCGTAATATTACAATTTCATTTCGACGTCTTAAAGAATGTTTTTGAAACTCATTCTTAGAAAGAGAGGATAAAAATAAAAAGAAAAATCGAATGCACAGTAGAGTGTAATACTCGTTAATAGATGTCACAATATTCTCCCTGTGTACAAACTCATGAGACGGTTGTTCCATTTTATCTAGTGGAATTTATTTCGTCTTTCCGTGCTGGAATTAATTTATTCCTTTTACTGGTAAAGCGGAAACTACTAGATACGTGACTGGAAGAAGATTCTATAAAAGAAAAGAAAGAAGAGCGACTTCAGGATTATTGTTTGGTAAGTCCATAACTGTTTCCTTTTTTTTTTTGTTCTTTTTTTCACTTCATTTTTTGTCGTTGTAGAAGACTAATGTTCACGTAAATATACTTCTTTTAACTATAGTTGATTCGATTTTCTTTGAAAAAAAATAGATATATATTTTTTAAAATTTATCCTCCATTATTTAGAAATTGGAAAGAGAACTCTCGGAATGTGCTCATTAACCACACAAAACGTGAATATATTTACACGAACGATCACATATAGTCTGTTTATCAGTAGCCTGCAGGTTAACCAACAAATTTTCTAGAAAATTTGCCATATTTTCGGGTACTTTTTTAGTCAAAAGCTGGAAGAAGGTAACCGCAAATTTATTAATAACGTGAGAATGCGGGATACAGTCATTGAAGCTGTATGATATAATCGAAATCACATATATATATATATAAATTTCAAACCTGTAAAGAAGTGGATGGGTTGTTGAAAATGCTTCTTTTCACAACCTATGATCAGGAGTAAAATTTCTTCAATGAGAACGAATGAAATGTAACCACCTCAGTGGTATGTAGGTCTCCAGTAAGAAGTGAAAAAGAGAGAATTTAATGGAGAGGAGAGCGTTGTCTAGAATGGAAAACTTCTACTGGGAGACAGTTTATGAGCGAACGGCATGTCAGGAATCTAGAAAGAATGTGACATTGCTTTTATGTAAGAAAAGAAAATAGAAGAAAAGGGTACTGAAGAATGAGAATTACACATTTTCCGAGAGAAGGTGTAAAAATCTTCTTCAATAAAAAATTGTCTAGGACTACTTAAAATTTGATAATCTTCGAAAATACACGATAAGTTAGTATTTTCTTCAGTTCATCTTTTCCATGCGAGTTCAGAATTGCACTAGCACAGTAAACACTAGCATATTGCAGGCATAATAAAAAGAAAACTGATATGGCTGCAAGCTATTAGAAAAAATAATTGCATCTTGATGCAACATAATTTACTGTTGCAGTAATTCTGTGCAAGGTTTTTAAATTATGCTAAGATAAGTACAGCTAATGACAAATTTGCAATTGCACCGCATACAGTCGAAAATATTAAAAAATTCCTTTGCATATTTTATAACATAGACATGTGGTAATGTTTATCGATAATTAAAGATTACTTTGATATATATTAAAAAAGAAGAAAAAATCTTAATTGGAAAAAGAAAACGAATTTTCATTAAAGCTTCCTCATTATTAATCTAGAAAATCCTTCTTCTTTTGATAAAATGAAAAGAAAAAGAAAGGTTTTTCTCATACAGAAAAAAAATTTATAATGGAAGCAAGATAATTCGAGATTATTAAGAATCATCAAAGTTAATACAAAAGAAAATACGTTATGTGGACTCATCAAAAATCAGGAGACAATCAATTGACTGAAGTGTCTCTTCAGCATTTCCTATTTCAACTGATACCAGTTTCCGAAAAAATTTTCCTCCAACGTGATCACGTGACTTTATCTTCAATGATCACTTTTGACTCCAGGCGAACTAACAAGCTTCGACCGGAACAACAAGCGATCAAAGTGACGACAAAGTGTTTTCGGTCACTAGTTGATCGCTACCATTTTTCAATATCCCATATTTTCGTACAGATATTGATATTTTGACTCCTGATATTTTCATAACCCGAAAATTTAGCTTCTTAACTCACGGTTTTCGAGCTACAAAATATGTTAAAAAAATTTTTTTTCCAGTTTTTCTCCCCTTTCTTATGATAAAATGCTTGTCTACTTTATACAGATAATTAACAATCTCGGCACCGCTATTAGAATTCATTGCATCGTCAAATTTATTAAAAATTTTACTCAATTGACTAGGAAATTACTTACACTTGTTAACGAGCTGTGCAGCATCACCGCAAACTTGTGATCCAACAATCAAGTCGAGTCGGGAGAAGAGAAGAAAAAAATAATAATATTTTAAAAATGAACAGAGCGAATACTTTTTCGTGCTGACGTATATACACCACTATTTAATAATTCAGTGTACAGTTTAAATGTCAAAGGTCAATCGTGTAAAATATCGGTTAAAGTATTTTTGCACGATAACAGTAAGGAGCTTACGTGCTTAAATTGAATACCGCTGTTTGGTTAATTTTAACTGCATCGAAAAAATAAAATGCTTAAAACTGATGCTATTTACCATAAAATTTTTATTTTTTTTTCTGTCGTAGTTTGATTTATGAACCTGTAAATCATCGAACTGCAACTTCATACTCCTTGTGATAATCTGATGATTATTTTTGTATGAAAATTTATGGCGAAAAGTTTATCTAGAGTAGCGAATAAATTTTTGTTTTTCTAGACTCAAAAATATATTTCGTAAAATTAAATTAATAAAGTATAACATGTTTAATTATTAAAAATAAAGTGTTAAAGCGGGTTTATATCGATAAAATTACATTAATAAACTCTTCTTGTTGGTGAACTTGGTAATTAATAGTAGAAAAATTTCTGCGGTTATCTTTTTGGATGTATTTTTGAATAAGAGAGAGAAAGAGAGAGAGAGAGAGAGATTTAATAGTAGAAAAATTTCTGCGGTTATCTTTTTGGATGTATTTTTGAATAAGAGAGAGAGAGAGATCCATTGAGAAGTTTAAATAAAGCTGCTAGAAAGTGATTGAGCGAATATCCAGACAACAAAGCTGCAAGGACAATACTCAGCTTGTAGAAAAAAAATATCTAGAATATTATCGCAGAAACATTAACTTGAGTTGTGAAGAATTTTTCTCTTAACGTTCTCAAATAAATTAAAACATTTTGTAGGACTTTTCTCCTTTTGTGGTTGTTAATTTTGATAATATTTTTATTTTTGGAAGATTTAAATGCTTAGATTTCTTCGGAACGAAAGATAAATGTTATATGTATTTATTTTTTATAATAAAAAAAATGCTAAATATCTCTTACTTTTAACAAAATAAAAAAATATATTTTAATTCATTCATTTAAATGTAAAAAAAAAATCGAGCACATCTAAATAAATGAATATTCAGAGAAATAATGCAAAGCAATCCAAAATAAAAACAAAATAAAAAATTTTGTAGGATTAGAAAACAACAATAAAAGAAAGCAATTCTGCAAAATTGAAATATTTTTGGACTATTTTATTATATATTGAAAGAATAATTTTTGTTTAATTTTACAAAAATTAGAAATGGAAAAATTAGACATTTTCTTTGGAAATTTTCTTAAAAATTAGATCTAAAGGAACAAAGTAATCTAAAGAATAATCAATCTTCAATCTAATCTAAAGGATAATCTTCAATCTAAAGGAAAATTAAAATTTTGTAGGATTGTTTACTTAAATTGTGACTTTACAATCCTACAAATGTTTTTCAATTTTTATTACTTCCTTCGAGTGTTTTGCTTTGTTCTTTTAAATTTCTTTTGGTTTTGTTTCTTTATTTAAATCCTAAACCAAATTTTTAATTTTGTTTCCTCCTTTCCATTGTTTTATTTTTGTTCCGTTAATCAAGAAATTGAAAATTTTGCAGGAAAATGTCGAAGACAATATTAAAATTAATAATCAATAATGAAAACAAACAATAAATCGTAAGCAATCCTACAAAATTTTCAATTTTATTGGATTTATTTCCATTATTGATTATCAATTTTAATATTTTATAAAAATGTTTACTGTTAACATTTCGAAGGGAATCGTAAAATATTTTATGTAGGCTACGTATGTATACATATATATACCTTTTAATCAAACATAACAAGTGAATATTTCTTACTTTTTACAAAAGAAAAACACCTATTACATCTTTCATTTAAATGTGAAAAACACGCAAACACATCCAAATAAGTGTGCATTAAAGTACAGTCATATAAATCTAAGTATCATCCATTATCGAAGCATTTCGCTCCATTACTGTAGACTGCGTGTTGCGTTGCAACAAAGAATGAAAAGTAGTGGAGAGAAGATAGCTGAGGTCAACTGTTAGCCACAACTGCAATCTTTCTCGAAACTCAAACTATTCATAACTTTCCAAAATATGAACAGATGATATAGAGGCGATAATGCGTTCGGGAAAATAAATTTCATACAAACTTACGAACTCTACCATAATATCACGGGAAGAGAAAAAGAAAAAAAAAAGAAGGAGAGTAGTTTCGATCCAGATACAAGTTTTCATTTTACACAATTTCCATGTTGGTCTTATCAGTTGAATAGCTGCTTTTCTGCACTCAGAAAACGTAGAATGGAGAAAAAATTTGGAGTATTTCCTATCGAGGTAAAAGATTGAGAGATTACTTCAGGTGAATTATAGATCATCCAGAAATGTAACCGTTTTATCTACGTTACTGGACGAAATCTAATATTTCCAGGAAATCTAAGAAAAAAGAAGAAAAAAATGTAATTTTTTAAAATTATTTTCCAGTGCAGAATATGATTACTAATTTTTTTTTAATTATGAATGGTTTATTAGATATCGTAAAGATGATGGATAATGGAGTATGAGTTGATGTCGTCGACTAAATATGATTGACTTGGTATTCGTTTATTAAGGTGGCTTACTAATAAGCTTTTCTTTGTAGAAGTTTGGTAGTAATTTACGGGTGGCAGGTCAAATACACAGGAAGAAAAAAAGAAAGGAAACAGAATTCGGAACTTTTATTGTATCAGAAAATTTTTATAATTGATAAAACAATAACTTAAAGTACGCCCATCCATTAAACGTCAGTTTTATATCGTAAAATATCGTTCTAAATGATTACAAAATAGTTAAATCGAATTTTCTCGTGTTTAAAATATAGAATTTGAAAGAATTGAATCAAAAAAAGAAAAAGAATTGCGGTTGAACGATTAAATACCCGACAATATTTTAAGTTGTATCCACGTACTAAACTAAGTTATAATAACCAGATTTCGATCTTACGTTTTATGACGACGATTGAATTTGATGTTTTTTATTTTTAAAAAATAAAAAAGAAGAGAAGAGAGAATACAAGCCAAAATTCTCTTACTATAAATATAAAGCAGACCAGAAAAAGTTTTTTCTTCTTGTTTTATCGCGAAACGTTAGCAAAAAAGAAAAATTTATTAAAAAATTAGATATAACCTATTCTATATTTATTTATGAATTTTTTGAGATAAGAATAGGTTATATATATATATATATGACTTTATTATAAAAAAAAATTTTTTCTCCGATTCAAATATAGAGTAGAAAAAAAGAATAGTGAGATTTCAGTAAGAGAAAACAATATATCATCTTTTAGTGTTTTTACGCCAAAATCAAGCCGGGCATGTTTTGTATTTATGCTTCAAACTGTCATCATTTCAAAGTAAAACATGTTACTAAATAACATTTGATGGCTTCTGTTGAATCATGACGTTCACCAGAGTCTTATAGTATTTGATGTTATAAAGGAAAAACTGTCCAATTCAATATTCTTCAAACTTGCATAGAACTACATCAAAAAACTCCCTCACTCTCTCTGCTCTCACAAAATATATATTAAATTATAATTTTATGATTGATGATATGCATAAAATAAAGTAATAGAAAGTTTATTATATAGGCATCTTACGCATGGCCATGTTGCGTGACCGATGCAACCAAAAAAAAAAAAAAAACATTTTTAATATTTTAAATTTCCATATAAACATTGTTAAATTTAACCCCGTTTTTGACCTTCTTTAAATCGATAATTGTATTGGTAAAACGTATTTTAAAAGGTTTTATAAAAATTTAATTGCGAGCGGTAGAAAAGGTATAAATTACGATTCTATCAAAATCTTGAATTAAATTGTCGAAAGTCTTCGTCGTTCTGCATTTGTTCTACGCTCCATTAACTCACCTCCTTTGTACCGTCTTGTTCTTCAAAGAAAGGATCTGTATAAGAGGATTACTAGGATGTAAAAGTACTGTATAGTTCAGGTAAGATGACTCTCTTTCTACAAATAAAAGGATTATGTAGATAATGAGGAACGTTAAAAAAAAAATAAATAAGAAAAGGTATCAGCAAATTGAATCCGGGTCAGTTAATGGACTGAATTACTTATTCAGATAAAAGCAATATAAAAAATGGGAATGGAAACGAAAAAAAAAAACACGTATATTTGTTTAATTTTATTTAAAAATTATCTTTTCGAATGTTTACAACATAAAGATCGACATCAGAAAAATTTTATCTAATTTTTTAACGTCTTAAAACGATTAATAGACTTATCTTCGCTTCGAATTATTATCATTATTTTTACTGGATGAGGAAAAAAAAGTTTGCTTAGAAAATTCCGATGATAAAAATAGTATAATATCGATTTTTCTTTCCAGCGAATATATATAAAATAAGGAATATTTTTATACCCAGTAATCTTAGAACATTCTATTTTCGTCGTATTAAAAAGAAAGATAGGAAGAAAATTGATATGCGAAAAAAATAATAATAATATAAAAAAAAGAACCTATAAATTATATTCAATAGGAAGAAAAGGAAAGGAAAAAAAGAGGAATTAATAAAAGAAGAAAGATAATTATAAAAAATAACAGTATACAAAATAAAAGATTATATAATATTCTCTCTTATATACAGTTTGTATTATTGATCTTGGCAACAAGGTCATGTTATTATAATGATTGATCGTCTCTTCTCTTCCAATTGGGAATTAGGCAATCAGTCATTGAACGATGTAATCTCTTTTTCCCCAAACACAATAATAAATGATTGCCATAAACCGAAGTAATATTTGGTCTATTTGCTTGAAAAATTCTCATAGAATCAGTACGAACGGTGACGCAAAAGAAATTGTTGAATCTTAATGGAACATTGGTGATCGATCGCCGTTCTCTTAGATCGTTTTAAACTATGATCGCATTCTTTGTGTTTTTGTGTTTTGTATGCGAAGAGAAATTTTATTTTTCTTGTTTTTTTCTTTCGGATTATCACGCATTAATCTTTACAAAATACGAAAATAAATTTTCTGCTATTAACTCCGACTCAACGCAAAAAAATACAGTATATATATATAAAAAATTATTTTCGGTTCTTTTATAAATTATAAAACACTGACAGAATTTTTGCCATTTAATTTTGAATAAAAGTTAATAATAATGATAATAATTTAATAATTAAAATATTTGTTTCAACATGCAAATGAATGTTTCTGTCCATTTATGACATTTAAGTTCCGTCCTTAACATAATTTCATTTATTACATTAATATTATAATTATTTCTATAATTATTGATTAACTGTTGGTGAACGAACACAGCAGTTAATCAATAATTAAAAATACAATAAAGTTTTAACTTTTCCAATCGTTTTCATCGCAGGAAACATGCTTAAACAGGTTTTAATATGTATAAACATGTTTTTGACATGTCTAAACATGTTGAAATATGTTTAAATATTCGTTTCAATAAAACGAAAAAATCGCATAAAATTACTATTATTAGTTTTTTAACAATAATTTAAGCATTTACTGAAACATTTGTATTAATGTTAAGAAATATAAGAATTTTAATAAAACTAATTACCCCTGTCAAAATTACTCTATTATATTATAATAATAAACACGTGTATCATTAATTTCTATATTCTGTTATATTATTTATAGGTCAATTATTAAGAGTATGATATTATTCAATATAATAATACCATGATATATTAATTATTTATATAACGACCAATTTTTTTATAAAAGTTTTTTTTTTATTTAATTATATTATAACGGATTATATGTTTTGAGTAGCATAGGGTTTTTATATGGAAATGATTTTTTTTCTTTTCTATATAAATGTAAAAGTTATAAAAAAATTAATAAATGTATATAAATTTTTAAATAGGAAATTTCTAGATGGAATGTATCAAACAATAAAACTTGGAATAATTATGATGCTTAAAAAAGTCAATTTGAATAAATCTCCTAACACCAGTTCGATTTCGTTGTAATAGCATTATTCTTCTTCTTTTTTCGTTTTCCTTCTTTAAATGTAAAAAAAATTAATTATGATGCAAAGTTTATTTTTGAAAGCCGTAATTGGTTTCTCATCAAATTATTTTTACTTCCAACAATTTTATCTGATATTTTTTTTCTTTCATTTTTCTTTCAATTTCATAACTTTTAACAACCGAGAATATTCGCAACTATAAATTTTTACTGTTAACAAGTTTTTCCATTACTGAACAATTATAATTAAGTCTCGAAAATTAATTGAGGATGCATCTTAACCGGTATCTGTTATAAAAGATAGATTTTTCTTTTTTTTAACAGCCGATTAAAGCTTACAGTAATTTCTAACTTTTCCAATCGTTTTCATCGAAGAAAACATGCTTAAACGAGTTTATACATGTTTCAACAGATCTAAACTTGTTTTGACATGCATAAACATGTTGAAATATATTTACTTGTTCATTTCAACAAAAAGAAAAAATCGCATAAAATTACTATCATTCTTTTTAAATGATCAAGATGTTTATTTCATAACAACACGGTTCTGCATCGTTCTTTTTTATATTTTAGAATCTTATAAAAAACTGCCGTATCATGTTTTTAGAAAAATGTGTCCATAAACTGTAAAAGGTTTTCCATACATAACAACTACTGTATATGCATGTACGTAGATCTAGGTACAGTCCAGAATCTGATTTGTATGCCAGCTATTTTACAGTAAAAAAAAAAAAATATAGTGAATATACTGTTTTCTTTTGTATGCTGAAAAATATTTACCCAGAATTTATCACGCTAAAGACAACAATAAATGTTTAAAAAAAACAACAAATATATATTGCATATACATGCATATAAAATTTAGTCGCATTTAATAATAAAAATAAATGTAGAATTTATATTTTATTTTTAAGTAATTGTTTGTACTAGAAATTATTTATATAAAATTCTCTGAGAATTTAATATTTATTAAAATATATTTAATATTTAAATAAAGAATTCTTGGTATTGTGGGTCATACAATATGTAAACCTTCACCTAATCTAGCCTGTCTCACGTAGAGATTTGTATTGAGGCCACTGGAGGTTTCGTTTTTTCGTGTTGAAATATAGGAAAAAAGAGAACTAATGTGACTACGTGGCCCTTTCTCTTAAGGAAGAGTATATTTAACGAACAAAACGACAAGGCAGAGGTGACAAGTGATGGAAGAAAAGCTACAGGTTATCACTTTTCGGCGACAGAACCGCTTGATCTGTTTAGTTATTTATGAGAGAGATTTTCTTTTCGAATCCAAAGTTTGATTTTCTTTTTAGGAATCACGTTCAGGATTTGTGAAGTGTATTTGTCATTGAGGCATTCGACTTAAAGAAGACATACCGGATATATATTATTGTTAAAATACGATATGTTACACCTACAAACGATACGCTGCCTGCATTTTTTATTAGAAAAAAATTACGTGATATAAACTGTTAAACCAGCATTCTTATTATTTACGATTAATAATAAACTGTTCTAGATATCAATATATCGATAATCGTATCGATTCAAATCTAATATGTTGCTATTTTTTAATATCTTTTAATTATTCATGCATAAAAGAAAAAAATATTGAGGTTACAAACGATAGATGATATTAAAAGTTAACAAAAGATTATTTGCTTTGTTTACTTTTCTTTGGGAAAAATACGATAATGTATTATGTGCATAAATAAAGTTTCAATAGCACTTTTAATGAGATCTGATAACAACTGCTGTTTATGCCTGGAATCGTACACTAACTAGCGATCTATCTCTTTTCCTTCCACCTATATTTGCCTAAGAAGTGTCATTGTTTGCCCAGGGCCAAGCCTTTATACCTGCTGACTCTGCTGAAAGTTGAAGGAAGAAGCCGAGTCAACACTAGCGAATGACGAAGAGCAGAAACACCGAGAAATCTTTTATTTCTTGTCGTGCAAGAAAGTGAAAGTAGAGGTTATGCGACAAACGAAGACAAAAAATCAAGATTTAGAAGGATACGTCAATCTATTTTCCGTCTAATTCTTTTCCTTTGTAGCTTTTCTTCTCTCCATTTAGTTCCTTCTATTCTTTTTATATATATATATATTTTTCTGTTTATTGCGGAATGTTGAGTCATTTATCAACGGACCGTTTGCTACAATTATTTATTATTTTGGATTAAGTTATTAAATCGGCGTTCTTTCAATTATTATTATTATTATTTATTTTTAAATTATTTATAAATATTACTTATCTTAAAAAATAAAAAAAGAGGTTTTTTTATCTTAAGGATAGTAATTAAAAAAATTTTGTGCATTAAACTAATTCTCGATATCAGATTTTCTATAATTAATTTATTAAATTAATACAAGGATATCAGATCTTATTTATTTTATGTATTAAATTAATTACATCAGATTTTTCCACGATATGTGTATTAAATTAATGCACGAGTATCAGATTTTCTGTAATTTATGTATTAAGCTAATATATGACTATCAAATTTTCTGTAATTTATGTATTAAATTAATACACGAATATCAGATTTTCTGTAATTTATGCATTAAACTAGTACATGACTATCAGATTTTCTGTACTTTATGTATTAAAACTAATACATGAATATAAGATTTTCTGTAATCTGTGCATTAAACTAACACTCGAGTATCAGATTTTCTGTAATTTATGTATTAAACTGTTACGCGGGTACATGGGTATGAGATTCATGTATTAAATTAATACATGTGTATCAGATTTCTTTATTTTATATATTAAATTAAACACTTATTTCAGATTTTATATAATAATGTATTAAACTAATGTATGGCATCAGGTTTTTCTCTATTTTATATATTAAACTAAATCTCTAGTATCAGATTTTCTTTATTTTATGTATTAAAACGAAACAGGCTATCAGATTTCCTTTATTTTGTGTACTAAAGATGAAAGGATGATTATTCAGAGTTCTCTTTATCTATATATATTGAAAAAATTTATAGATATTAAGGCAATTTATTTGTTACTTAGAGCATTGAGTAAATAATAAGCACTTAAAGTTAAAGCATAAAGATTAGTTTCTTTAAGACGACCATTATATTACTTCTTACGAAAATATGAGAATTTTAAGTTAAGTAAAGACTAAATCAGTATATGTAACTTTTTTTGTAACGAAGAAAAGATTCTACAGAATTAGTAGAATCAGTAAAAGTTGGGGAAAAATCTTCAAAGTGGCGAAGAAATCCTCTTGTTATCGTACACTTTACGAAATTAGTCGAACCTCTTTAATTTTCCAGACGTCTTATGAAAAACCAAGAGACCTTAAATTACAAAACCTGACACGAAAATCCTTCTTCCGGTGATTAGAAATTTCGATAGGAGAAGGTATTGTGTCCTTCCGTCATTTTTTTATTTTTTTATTTTTTATTTTTAGCTGATTTAGCGGGATGTTCAGATTTCCGTACGTCGGAACTACGTTGATGTATGTTAATGAAGCAAAAAATAAACAAAGAGAAACATTCTTTGATTATTTTCGAAATTATTCCATTACGAAACTGTATCTGCTCCATTATTTTCGTGGAAAAATCCGTACGTAGGAAGCTAGTAAAAATTTTAAAATGTCTCCGCTTCCAACGTACTTTTAATAATTTCTGCCATATTAAATCATTACATTCAACTAAAAAAAATAATAATCATAAAAGATTCATTACTAGGCAACTTTCTTCGTTCCTTTATTAATAACTACTGTTTTAGTTATAAGCTAGACTAATTATTTTAATCAGATTTATTCATTAAAGGAAGATGAGAATGAACAGAGAAAGTGGAAGAAAATTCCATTAACGTACAAATTTAAAGACAACAATCATTGTTATCTTTAAATCTGTTGGAGAAAAGGAGACTCGAAATGATTCTAATGTAAATAACCATAAATTGCAGGAGAGTTGGTAAAGGAAAATTTTGTATATTAGCTGAAATACATAAAGAACATGCGCCATGGCTGATGAAAATTCGGATACGAGAGGGCGCTTGAGCGTTGCAACGTCTAGAAAAGCGGACGTGTCTGCCAGTTGTTCTGCTTTGGTGAGAACCATGCGGTGACAACGTTTCTGTACCGGCTCCTAAGTTCGGACACTCGAAAAACTTATACTGATAAATAATACATATATATATATATATATATATATAGCTAGTTAGATAATTTAATCAAGTTATAATTAAATATTCGTAAGAGTTTATTGCATTTTTTGGATTTTTCAAAAATAATTTAAATCTACCTACTCGAAGCGCGATGATGACTACCAAGTGAGATCAAAGATCAAAAAGGACCTAAACATCCCATCCCTAGGAAATTAGCAAGAAGGATCATAAAGACTTTTTACATGAAGCTGTGTAGGTTTTGTGTGAACTTGATTCGGTTGGTTTGGCACACCGTCTTATTCTCCGAAGGTAAGTCGAGATTTCTTTTGCAGCATTTTTTTCTTAAAGTATATATATATATATAACTACAGTAAACTATCAACGAAACTTCTTGTATTACTTTATATCGCTGTAATAAAAAAATTCTTACTTTTTCTATTTTATTTCCTTCGATATATTTCTTGGGCTGTTTCGAAAAGTTCTTATTTTTGTTTTGGAGCAATTCGGAGATTAACACATGAACAACTCTATTCTAGAAAATCAATTCGTATTGGACGGAATATATATATATATAGCTTCAGTATATATATATATATGTGTATGTTTTCTTTTTTTTTTCTGATGATATGGTATTTCTAGAAGTCCACTCGGAGGCACGCAACGGACTTGAAAATGAAAGGCATGCCCGAGGACAATAGTTTCAGAGATAGAGGTTTCTTCCAGTTCTGATATTTCATGTATTTTCTTCCTTATATTCAATTATCTCTGTGCAATGCCTCTGTTGACACACTTTGTATATACGTGACGTGTTATAAGCCGAATATATATCATAGAATTATTGTATAGAAGAGGAAAAAAAAGAAATTCGCTTTGTACAAATTCATAAGCGTTAAGAACGAATAATACATTCTATAATGTGTTTGAGATAAGCATAATATATAATCAAACAAAATTTTTTTCTCTTTTGTTCGACATTCTTTTTTTCTTCCTTCAAGTAATAATCTTATGCATTAGATATAATCTCAAATGTCCGACATTTTATTGTATGAATCTTTTTTTTTCATCATTCAACAAGTTTAAAAGCGTTTTTATCGGTTATATAGGCGAACTTTTGCGTAAATAACTATTATTTTGTCGATAGAAAATGTAGGTTATTTTATTTATTATTATTGTTATTATTAAAAAGCCAAGTTTAGTAGACGTTTCGTAAAATTCGCATTAATCATTCGCGGGTTTGTCCGATTCACGAAAGAAAACATAGAAGGAGGAGGGGGGAAAACAACGAATTAAAAATGCATGCGGCGTATATACGTGACGTTATCGGAAATGCAACTCGAAAAGTTTCAAAAAGTGAATAATCTGAGACAACGTTTTAATATCTCACTTCGCATTATTTTCGATAAATGTAATAGAGAAGAGAGAGAGTATACGGATGACCTGTCATAACGTTAGCCAACATTGACGTGTCTATACGATGATGGTTCTTTATCGACCCGAAGTTACGTTTATCCGAAAAGCGACTAAGATACCGTTTTAACCAAACAAGAATGCGACATTTTTTTGGTGACAAAAAGGCATATTCAATTATGTAGAGTAAGGAATAAATCTGTTAATTCGCCTAGACGTTTTCGGTTCGGTTTTGGGCGTCTTTGGCATAAAGCCAGAAGTTAGTACACTACGTTTTGCACTATACATGTGTGTGTACACTCGAAAACGTCCAAATGACAAAAAACTAGAACAGATCGAAAGGAAAACGAAAGTATATATATATATAAAACTCTTTTTAAAACTTGTATTAATGCGTCGGCGAGTTCACTGCACTCTCTCTCTCTCCAGTTTAGAAAAATTTATAACTAAGTTAGACTGGTACTTTTTAAGTTCGTGTTCTACAAAACTGATCATTTATAAAGGTATCTCTTTATTTATTTTACGAAATTTAATTCGAGTGCGGTAAAATTTTGCAGTGTGCAATCTTAGTCATCTCATACAGGATTTTCTATGCCGTTCGAAACGATTGGTTACGATTATTGAAGAAATTCTATCGATTTAAGATAGCCTTACTGTTCTAAATTCAGAAACAAGTTAAGAAATAATCGTATTATCGAAAAATTTTCTAATATCATATATACAGTATGTTTGTAACATTATGTGTACATCGCTCGGTAAAAATAACTGAAATTTAAACTGGCACACTATCCTTATTTTTATAGTTATTACATGCTTTTAAACTTGAATAATTTACAGAATTAAATTGTTCGAATTGATCTAGTGCAATCGTAAATCTTATTAAATTGAATGTTCTCTTTTTCTTCTTTATTTCTACGCATCCAATCATTATAACTAGATGCTTATTGAACTGACTTCATTACATTTCAAAGCTTCTTTATAAGGATCCTGATGTTTCTTTCTTCTTTTTTTTTCCGTCAGGTAATCTGTAGGAGTAGTAGTTCTTCCTTTTTTTTTTCTTTTCGTTTATTCTGCACGATAAAAAAAAAGAGAAAGAAAATAAAGCGATTTAAAACAAGTTCCACAATGCGGATTACAGTTTTGTCGATACGTTATTTTAAAATCTGGTATTTTGGTCGTTCTCTCGTGTAAAATTTTATATATGTTTAAAATTAATATAAATATATAATTAATGTGGATAATTATCGATATTATACACATTTTTATTGTCGAATAATCGTGTAATGCATCAGTTTTTATAACATAAATTCAGCAATTTTCAAACTGCCAGTAAGTTAGCTCTAAAAGTATATATAAGCTTATTATATATATATAAAGAAAATTTTATTTATTAGGTAACCTATCTTATTCTTTAATCTTTCTTTTAGAATTATCAATAATCTTTTAAGGTAAAACTTCCATTTTGCTAATATATTTGTGAGCAATAAAATATTACATAAATGGTTTATTGTTAAATCAGCTTATGGAACCAGTAAAAATATCATAAAAATTCATGTTTCATAGCAAGACTCTTAACACGATTTTGTAATAGTGTACAATATCGATATTTTCAGATTAAATTGTGAACTTTTGATACTTTCTTTTTAAACTGTTTTATCTGCAGTAGATTTGCTATCAATGAGAAATATTTCTGTAAACAGTAGTAAAATAATTATTTTTTTAACTATTTTGAGTTTAATAATTAGCATTAAAATATAGATTTTTTTTGCAATTATTAATACTTTATTGCAGTATCAATAATTGTAATTTTACTCTCATTAGACTAAAAGTTTTTGTATGTAAATCTGTGTGAACTCGAATATAAGTCGAGAAGTTTGGAACAATTTTAAAGATAAAAAATTATGAGGTCGACTTATATACGAATTTCTTCATATTTTGCAAAATTTGCTTTAATAATTTATTATGAAACAGTTTTCTAAACAGGCCTACTGTTCTTTAAAGAAAAATTTCAAACAGTTGCTTAATCATTTTAATATTAAAGATACTTGTAAGTGATTATTAACATGTGTTTTTTTATTAAAATATTTATATTCCATTCGTTATAAAAATTGGTTACGGGTCAAATGCTATTGCATCTTTCACCAATTTCATTATGCCGAAATATATTAAATCAGTCAGACTCGGTTATGCTCACATGATCATTTTCTATTATCGACTTATACACGGGTCAATAAATTTTCAGGTTTGTAGAAGCCCAAAACTAGGAGTCATGTATATATAGTAGAATATAATATAGTCAGCAATTAATGGATCCCCTGTGAATGGTAATCTTCTAATTCCGTTTTAACTTGGAAATCATTAAAGAATTCAGGAAAGTCACAGCAAAGATTTTACACCACTGGTTATGGCAGGAAAATTTCTCATCATTGTATTATTGTAAATTATAACAGGAATTCTGTTCTACCATAGATTAAATTATCTTATTTTTACTCTTCTTATTCATTTCATTAATATTTATTTTCCATAAATATACTAAAAAGGTTTATCTTTTTCTTAAAGTGATTTCTGTGCTCATCATCATCAACTTTTCTAGTTAAAATATAAAATTATCTGTTTATTAAAAACTGTCTTTAAAGAGTTTCAACGAGTTTATTTGGCTAGAGATCGGTGGCTTTACTCAGATGTTTACTCATCCACAGACTGTAAACATTCTTAGTTAATCCTTTCCCTTTGGAAACGATTAATGGAGTCGTCCCCGAAGGCAGTCTTGTTAAGTGAAGCACTCGAAAAATACTCTTGAGATTTCTTTTAAAGTTGAAAAAACTAAAGATGAAATCTTGATATTTTTCTGTGTGACAGGAAAAGTTTCAAAACAAATTTAATTCAAAGATCGTAAATCTGCTCACACCGGAACTTTGTTACTCCTTAGATAGCAATATCATTTTATAAACGACTACCGAGATTTAGCATGGATCTTTTAAGTTTATTTTTATACACTATAAACATTTTCTATCGAAAGTTAAATGATAATTTTATAATTTTGTTGACAAATTTTACAATTAACTTATATTAAGCCATCCGATAAATTTATCGATTTTTTTTTCCACTTGTGTGTGAGTTTATTAATTTGCATAGATAAATCTAGCGAGACAACATCAAGATTGATAAAATTAACATGGGAAATATGGTAAAAAAAAGAAAAAAAAACATGGTTACATGCAAATTAAATCTAGCGAGACAACATCAAGATTGATAAAATTAACATGGGAAATATGGTAAAAAAAAAGAAAAAAAAAAACATGGTTACATGCAAACAGATAATCAATTATAGTATAGAATAAGCTTTTAAATTTATGTGTAAGAACAATTCATTATAGTTTTCTCTGCATTATAGGTGTTCCTTCATTATTATCATAACTTATGTCGAAATATATCGCATAGCGTTAAAATACTTGAAAGGCGGCATGACACCATCTCAATGATATATTATGCTGCAACGAAACACAGAGCGGGGAATGTGTGTAAGAAAAAAAAAGTCAAAGGTGTCAAATCCTTGTAATTTTGTCACCCAAAGATATTATTGAGGTTACACCCAATCTTGGCATATATTTCGTTACACGGTTTGAAGTCAGAATCAATAATTATTATTAATTAAAGGATAGTGTATTTCTTTCTCTCTTCTTTTTTTTCTGATATTTGATCAACGATTTTTTTCTGAAGTTCTTTAAAAATAGAACGAAATTTTTCTTCAACGAATCGTGGATTCAAGTAAATATAATCGCTTTTTTTATCTCTAAAAATTAATTAGATGTAAAATTAAATTTTTTTAAATGTAAAATTTAATAAAATAAAAATAAATTCATGAAATTTAATTCTTAGATTTGTATTGTGTAAAATATATTTTTAAAAAGCAGCCAACGAATCCATTTAACCTGTAAAAAATTAACTTTTTGCCATCGATCCTTTTTAAGAAAATCGATAAACTATGTTACTTTGCTCCAAAAATGCGATAACAATAAATGCAAAGAGAATAAATGAAAATTTTATTTATTTATTTTTCCTTCTCTGTTAAAGGGAAACCAAAAGAAATTTTGAGAATATATATATATATTCTTCTTAATAATTTAAATAATTCTTTAGTAAAATTTGCAGTGGAAGAAAATTTTGTGAAAATATCTCACGACGCAATAAGCTATTACAATCAACTATAAATGCGTTTCTAGTGTCGTGACTATCCTAAGAATGTTCTCGCTACAGCTATTAAATGGACTTAAAAAATTTCAACTATTCTATCCTCATGCGTAACTTCATACATATGTATCAAAACGATTGGATTCACACACGAGAGTTAGCAATGTGCTGCCAACAATTATCTTACTAACGTGATGGAATCTTGTGAATGGCGTTGAATGAAAATTAACCATCAAAGTAGAACACGAATATTTTTTCTTTTTTTTTTTTATAAATATATAAATTATCATTTAGCACTATCGGCATTATTATATATAAAAATGTAGGACTAATAGATATTTAATTATCTAGAACAAGTAACTTTCACGCTCGGTACTTTTACAGTAATAACGTTATTTATTACTGCTTTCTTTCTTTTTTTTTGTTTTAGGGGATCCATTTATTGATTAAGGTTTAAATTTTACTTTAGGCAAATTTGATTTTCATGCTTTTATCCGAAACGTTGTTAAATTCTTGTATATAGCTCATCTCCTTTGCTATCTTGTCCCGTAAACCACTTCCTATAGAAGTTTCAAAGAATCACGATAGCATTAGAGATACGGCAGGTCAATGGACGAACAATGCACTCACGCAACAGATTAACACGAGTAAAAGAAGAATGTTTAAGAGAAAAATTACGTCATGTTTGAATGGAAGCAACCGAGATTTCGAGCTAATCGACCACTACAGGTTAAGAACATCCACTAGGGTGTTTTAAAAGCCGTGTCGTGAGGTAAAACCATTAAGGAACTAAACGGTTTCTGAGATGGACAAGTCTATTGATTAGAAAGGATGTTAAGCACGCAGTTTACAATGCATGAGAAGAAGGAAAATGGACAATTTAATTCAGATATATTAAATTGTTAGTAAACGTGGGAATCTGACGTGAAAGTTAAGAAAAAATAATTTTTTGTGTTTTTGCGATAAAATGATTGCATTAGATCTCCCCCCTTTGCACAAATAGCAAATCGGTAATTTGAAAACTGTCCTATTTAATTTGCATGCAGAAGATTAAATTAACAATAGCCGAAATCCGATTGTTACGTACAGGCGTTAGTTAATTACCGATACGTTGCGGCAATTGTTACGTCACAATTTTGAAAATTTGAATTTTTTTTTCTTTCGATAGAGATTTAAAAATGGAATTTTTTGCGTTTAAAAAATATAAATATTTTTCTTTGGTTTTTTTTTTATTTTATTTTACAAAATAGCCTAGAGTATTGTTTGCAAAGGAGAAACTATAATTTATCAATGGACTGAAGATTTCGTCATATGAACTTTGGATTGGCTGTCACGATATAAAAGATAGAAAACTAACTTAGAGGAGAACTATTTCGATCAAACTCCGTGACAACACTATATTGTGCTTTCAACGTTTTTCCATAACCCGAAAATTTCAGAAATGCGATTCTCTACAAACTTTCGAAGTGCTGTTCTGTCAATTCTTCGGCATTGATATTTTTCTATTGACTTTTTATACTGGAAGTACATTAAACTTAAGTGTATGTTTGCGTTTATATTTATTTTTCTTGAAAATATATATAAAAAAAATTTAAAAGAAGTATACCGTATATGCATTTCAGTCCATTTAGAAATGACGCAGAAGCCTTATATCTCTCTACTTTCAACGATAACAAATAGAAGAGAAATGTATATAAATAGCGAAATAATACATATTCATTAGAGGTGAATCTCTAAGTGTGAAAGTCAAATCTGCAATTCATCAGGTTGAAGTGATACAACAATGATGGGAAACACCATTCAGTAAATGTATCCGGCTTTATACAATACAAACGCTTAACTTTAATACATCGTTAACTCTAATACTATGTAAGAGTAGTTATTCCGTAGAAAGGAAATAGTTTGCTTTATAAGACGAGACGAAAATAACTACTCTAACTGTATAATATGCAAATGAATGCAAAAATTGTCAGCGCGACTGTTTACATTTGAAGAAAATTTATTTTGGTATATTATTGTGGAAAATCGATAGTCAGTTTGGTAGTTGTATGTAAATATTTTGTACTAATTCATGTAACATAGATATATAATAAGCGATATGCGCTCTAATTACGCGTTATTAGTGCTTTTCCTATCTCCTAAACTATTTATGAAGCACAGAAACCATCAGGGGCATATTTATGCTTGATAAATCACCAGAGTGCACACACATTATCAGAGCTCTGGATTAACATTTTTAAGCCTAATAATAAGGGCATACAATAAGAGATTTGCGCATTAATAAGACGTGATTAGCGCTTTTCCTGTCGTGCATGCCTTCTAAACTATTTATGAATCACAGAAGCCATCCAGAGCTCTGGATTAACATTTTTAAGCCTAATAATAAGGGCATACAATAAGAGATTTGCGCTTTAATAAGACGTGATTAGCGCTTTCCCTGTCGTGCATGCCTTCTAAACTATTTATGAATCACAGAAGCCATTAGGGACAAATCGTGCACTTGATAAATCATCAGAGTGCAGATATATCAAGGATATCGTCAGAGCGTTAGATCAGATACATTTTGAGAGTTAAGATTATAAAAAAAACACCAAATTAATCACTAATTACGCTCTTAAATTACAAATTTTATACGCGTAACTAATAATTATTATAGTTAAAAGCTGTCTTCGCCGACATCATCAAGAACTGTTTTATGTTCAAAAATTTATACCACCTAATCAAATTTACAGAAATTCATCCATGATGAAATTTATTTTCATTAAAGTAATATTTGTATGTAATTTTAACTCTTAAACTCGAGCCTAGAGCAAAACAATTTTAATAAATTATTCATCTTCAGAAATATAAACTTAAACAAATTCCTTTTGATGAGCTTCGAGAAACTATTTTAACCAAATAAATAAAGCAATTTTGTGTAAATATAAGTTTCGCTTTACAGAAATTTATATTTTCTTCGGTTTAAGACGGTAAAAACAAATGAAAATCGAGAAGAAGGGGAAAAGAAGAAGAAGAAGAAGAAAATACAGAAAATTGTTTAAGGAAATCATACAAACTAATGACGATAATATAAAATGAAGTTTAGAAAACAGATCAAATAACATCATATTTTTGCTATTCAACTAAATTATTCCGCAACTTTAAACAAGCTGTTTAGAAAGAACGGTGTCGAATTACTTCCAAAAACTATTTATTTATTTATTTTTTATCTTTTTTTTTTGTTGTTTTCTCTGTTTATAAATCATACAAAGCAATCTTTAATTCCGTAGAAAAAAAAATAATAGCGTCGTTGTTATTTGCGTGTTTTGCCACTTGAATTTGCAAGTCAACAGAATAGCTAAAGAATTTAGGCGATTGCAGAAGAATGCCGCTGTCTTTATATAGTACACTTTGAAAGAGATCGACATTCTCCTCTGAGGTCCCATTTTTTAACATCTGAAAGGTGCTGAAAGATGGGACTTCAGAGAAGAGTGTCGATCTTCTCGGATGAAAAAATCATCTTAGAATGGATGTCGTTGTAGATACTACTTTTATACAATTCCTCGAAGCTTTTCTGTTTTTTTTTTCTTCTTGCATCCTTTGTTACTTGTTTGTACTTGCATTTCCACAAAATACAAAGCATATTGAGCTTTATCTGATCAACCGCATATAAGTTTTATATATATTCCTATTATTATTGGAAACATTCCATTATATGAAACTAGAAAATACCGTAAAAAAAAAGAAAAATTTCTCCCAGAAAGAATTTTAGACATCAGGAAGTTTCAGATTTCATCTATATCAAATGTTCAATTTTTTCTAAATTTGTTACTAGTACAATATTAAAGTTCCAAATAAAATCTTCTGTGATTTGATTCGGTAAATCTAAGAAAAAAAAAGCTTTAAAAATTTTAACAGATATAATAATACAGAATTTATTTTTAAATAAAACTCAATAATGATATCTGTGATTTTTATTAATTCACTAGATAAACATCAGTTTTAATAAATTCGATTAAAACTGGCGATTATCAAAATTAAAAATCGCAAATTGCAAAGAATGTAATCAAACATCACAATGCGATGAAGTGGTTTCATCTAAGAAAGTAACCGTTTTGGAAGCAACTATATCGATTTTTTTAATGCATAAATCAACATTAATGTTGATATATTAAAAAAAAAACCATTAAAATACCATAATTCATACAGTGATAAAATTTATATCAATTCAGACCTATTCTAATGCAAAAGATTCCACGTTTTTGTCATGCAAAATTTGAACGATTTATGCCATTTATGCATGTATTAGGTTATATATATACATACACACACACATATATACATGTTAAAATCGATCACGAACATGAAATAAAACAGTGATAAATGATCTTAATTAACGTGTTTAACCACTAGACCATACCCAATTTTTAATTTATCATTATCTATAATTATCTCCACTAACGACAAGCGATTAATATGAATAATTTTTGATAAATTCTTTTAAAATCATGTAAAAGTCTATTAAACAGTAAATTATCCTCGAATAAAATAATTACGTAAATATACGTTTAACAGTGATTTCTTGTTAGACGTCGTTAGAGATTTGTAACTGGATTCTTTACCATTGGAGACAAAATTCGGTTCTGGAAATTTTTAGACTACTGCAATAAAAATATGAGCATGTTTAAAGTAAACAATTATGATGCGGTTTACGATCAACAGAGACATTACTGGCGAAAACACAGCATGAGTGTTTCCTTTACGAGTTTTGCAACCGCGACAACGTTAAAACGGCAAAAGTGTGCGGTTAAAGTGGTACTCCAGATCAATTTTTATAGCTTGTTGTGCTTAGATATGATTATATTTGTTGAATTTTTATTTTATTATATATATTCGGTTATAAACGTCAATATTTATTTATTAATTTTATTTATTTACATAACAGGGGTCAGAGCGAGTTGGGAAGAATGGTGGACATACGACGGAATATCAGGTGAGTTTACCTATTATATATACTAGACATTACCCGTTCATATAAAGGAGCAAAAAATCTTGTGATTTAATCTTATAACCTTTGAAAATCAATGAAAAAACTTCTGCGAACGGGAATACAGAAACATTAGATGGCAGCCATTATTAGATTATAGCGCCACCTGTGAATTTTGTCTTTTTTAGAGTAATTACAATTTTAATTTAATTTTTATTCCTTAACTTTTAAATTATTAAAAAAACAAAAGTTTTGGCTATCGCAGAAATTTCTAATGATACCCTACTTATAGGAATCGGTACTAGTGATTCGATTGGAAAAGGAATATCCAGCCAGTTACCTTTCTCTATTTGTATATGATATATTTTCTTTCAACTCCTGAAAGATACGCATAAACATTTGTTTGTATAAAAAAGAAGAAAACAGAACGGTAAGATAAGAATGGAGCCTTGAAAAAATTTATAATGATTAAAAACACGATTTAAATCGATAAAAAAAGATTTTAAAATAAATCTGCAAAATCGGTAATGGTATATTGCAAACTTGGAAAAATATGGCAAACTGTTTCAGTTATCAAGATGTTGTTAATCAAGAATTAGAAAAGAAAAAAGCGTGTTTTCTTAGTTGCCAGACATGCATTCCGGTCAGGTGTTTAACGACTTCAGAAGCTTCAGTCAAGTCTCGCAAATTGTAGACCTTCTATATAAATCCATTAAAAATAGATTTTTTGTGTTAGAATTTTCGAGTCATTAATTTTGTGTCTGACAAGATGAGGGATTACTCAAAGTCAACAGATTCTCTAAGTTACAAGCAAATGTTTGGAAAATATTGTAGCTTAACTAAACTGATTTTTTTCCTTTGAAATTCTTTAGCATTTTAGACAGCAAAGTGTAATTTAATTTAGAAGAATGCGCTTTAGAAGTAAGGTATTCTTTTAAGTGAAATTTAGAAATACTTGATATTGGTATTTTTCTGCCTAATGAATGCCATCGGCGATAATTTGAAGAAAATTACAGTCTAACGTTTATTTCTTAATTTTTGAAATATCTTTTGTCTTCTTTTATCTTTTTAATTATTATCCTCAGCAAAATTCTTTAGAAAGTTTAGTAGAGGAGGGAAAAACGTTTTATACGTAAAATAAATTGATTTAGTTTTGTAAACGTAATCGTTGGAAGTGTTAATCCGCCATATTAACACTCCAGAGAACATTGGTTCTTCATTGGAACGGTATGGCAAAATTTCGGCCACAGTTAATTCTTCTAAAGTAATAAACTCTAATTATCTACTTTTACGGCTGTAACAGTGCACGGCTTGCCAGGAAAACAAAACATTTTATTACTTCTTTTGGCAAAAATGTTTTTGAAATCTTAAAAATTGAATGAATTTTTGACCATCCGACTTTGTCTTTTAATAACCATTCTCGATAGCTGCATTAATTTTACTAATAAGAATTTGAAAGATTCCGGCATGAATAATTTAATAAAATTTATTTAAAAAAAATAATAATTTAATAATAGATTTAAGATTTGAAGAAAAATATTATCTACAATCGTTTTTTTTTCCTCTCTTCGATTTACTTCTGCCTCTAAAATCCGTTTTATGTTCACATTTTTGAAAAATTAATATTACTCGCCAGGGAGCCAGAGTCGTAAAACTGTCGATAGCTCGTGATTGGATTAGAAAAAAATCACGTGATTAACACAAGTAATTTCGTAAACCAATCGCTACTATTGAAGATTTCAAGTAATCGACCCTCTGGTGAGCAAAATTGCGTTTTTTTATTTGCAAACGATTTTTTAATGAAAAAGAAATATAAAAAAATGAAAAAAATATATTTTTGACATCTGATATTTTAATCATAATTAAATGGAAATTGTAATGAATAACATGATATTTATTGTATTGTTGGACATATATATTTATGTCTTCTATAAGAGGCCGAAACACAATAATCACTCAAAGGTATAATAAATGTCAAATTTTGAACTTGTACTCTTTAATTTTAAAAATCTTAATATTAATGCAAGATTATTGATGAGACAGTTAGCATAATTAAGTTTTAATGAAACGATTAAAAAATGATAAAACTTTTGCTCGTTCAATCGAATAAATGAAAGTTTCATATTAATATAAAAAAGAAGAATATTGATTACATATAAGATGATTTCGTGTACCGTGCAAGAAAATGCTAACTTTTTTAATGTCTGTTGTATTCAAACAATCACAGAACTGTAGTTGTTGTTCCAAAATGTTAAATCTTATGCAATTCGCTAAGTAAATCGGGATTTAAGTTCTGCAGTTCATAAAGTAAACGAGATCTCTCGCTGTAGAACTATTAGTTTCATCAAGTTCTGGTTGTAACAACAATGAGCAACCAAAGCTTAAGTAAAGATTACAAACCGGATATTTGGGTAATGTTCATTTGGATTAGCACCTTCGTTTAGAAATTATTTCGTCTGAATTTTTCCATTTTAGAACTTGAGGAAAAACAAATGAGGTGGATCTCATCCGAATTTCTTCACAGAAATGAATATTTAACGAAGAAAAATAAGCGTAAAATATTTATGCGGAAACATTTTCTAGAATTTTTAGTTGGAGAACATAAATCTTGTTTACATGAACCTTTTTTGTAGAACTTGTTTGCGAACGTTTTAAAAGTGGAAAGAGTTTAAGAACTAAATAATTTGTTGCACCCATTCTCAACTGGAGAATGTTTTAAAGTTAACAACACAATTTTTATCCCGTAACCGAGTATAAGCTAACATTCTATAAAGTAGTTAACATTTAAACAGATAACACCCTCTATTACCTGACTACTCACGTAAAGCCAGTAAACGTGACAATAATATATCAAAGGTATACGATAGAAAATGATCCCGCTATCACGTTATAAAGAATGCAACTTTTATGGCCATTTTATATACTCGGTGTGTGATTTGAGAAAAGTATCTTAACACAATCTACTCCAGAAAAACATAGTTTTAAAAAATTTTTATTAATGTTTGGATAATTGCAAAGAAATATTCGGTTTAAGACTATAATGAGTAACGGTTTCGTTTGGCATTTTTAGAGAATTTTTATGTGAAAATCTTTTACATTATTTGTGTTTTTTAGATATACGAAAACTTTGTATGATATTTCTATAAATCTAGAAAAATAAGACGTTGAAGAAATTCGAGGCCAAAAATAATTACAGCTAGAAAATGCAATCACGAATATAAAATTTTTCAGTTCGGTTGAAGTATCGAATTTACCGCGTTAACATTGTAATAGATTTTTATAATAAAATCTCGGAAATGTGAAAATAAATTCTACTAATAATTTAGTTTTGAAATGAAACGAAATATTTTTCTTTGCATGTGTCCATTTTGATAAATAATTTCTTTTCCTTTTTTTTTTCTTTTTAAGTAGATTTGCAGCTTACTTCTTCGTAAAAGCAGATTTTCGCCTTTCATTTTGCGTGACACGTTGTTTTCAAGCTTAGAAAACTAGCAGAAAGAGAAAATAAAAATCGTAATTATCAATAACAACATTCTTCATTATTTTCCGGAATTAGATATTTTTAATGAAATTAACAAAAAATTATAATAATAAATGAATTTTTATTTTCATAAAAATTCCCAAGTTTCGTCAATTTGTAAGTTATAAAGAAGCATTTCTTTTGAAGGAAAGAGAGAGAGTTTTTCATAAAAATTCCCAAGTTTCGTCAATTTGTAAGTTATAAAGAAGCATTTCTTTTGAGGGAAAGAGAGAGCGAAAACAAAAGATGTCATCAAAGTGAGATGATACATAAGATCTCATCTTTCAGTTTAATGAAAATAAAGAAGTCGTTTGTGCCGCTTACTTTCTTTTGTGGTTCCAGAAAGTCATCTTTACAGCTACTCCGGATGAATCTTCTTACTCCCTTCTTTTATAAATCAAAATACCTATTCACGCACATCTTTTTTTGTTTTTATTTTTTATTTTTGTGCGTCCACGTGAGACAATCGACATCTGTAAAGATTCCTAAAAGAACCCAATAATAAACTATAAAAATTTATATATTTATATAGAGTAATAAAACTGACATGCCGACTGAATTACTGAATAAAAGAAAAATTTCGGTAAAGAAAAATTTCGGTAAAGAAAAATAATGAAGTGAAGGGGAAAATATAGTTTATATAAGCTGTATAAATAGCGATTCATCTAGAAAAGTAATTTGAAATTAAAAAATTTCAGACATGTGATGCGGCAAAACAAGTTGCTAGATTTATGGCCATCTTTTAAATATATGAGCAGAGTTTTCTCTCACATTTTGATCATTTTTTTTAATACTAAATAAATTTTTATTTGAAATATAATAAAAGATGAAATCACGATTTATCTTTCGCGAATTTTTCTGATATATTTTCGATCCCATACATAACATTTAGTTTCTGTAGCGCAGCAATGTTTTTCCCAGCAGTAGTTCCGGAAATGGTAATTCCCTTAATATTTCAATCGCAAGCGCTACCAGAAATATTAAAGATTAATAAAAAAATAATACCTTAGAGCATTTATATTTTGTATTATTTATGTAAATGCATCTATAGGGGATTAAGCAGAAGAGACAAAAATTATATAACACGCATAAAGTAAATTAAACATCACGTTTACGGCACCGTGTACCCATTACATCTATAGGAGCTGCTTTATCTAAAACCATAATAAAAAAAAAATTAAAATGTATATTATTAATCTCAACGGGTGGAAAGAAAAAAAATAATAATAATTAATTAATTAAAGCGTAACGAGAATTTTAAATTTTCTTCCTGACAAGTTTTATATGCAGTACATACTTTAGGCAAAGGTAGAAGTGAATAAGAAACATAAATTGCATTAAGGGTATGATAAACAGGGAGCTGTTTCACAACACTTTCGGGGCAAAGTCGATAAGTGGCCGAGACCAATAAATTACCTGAAAAACTGCGATCAAAAACATTACCGTTTTGTCGATGCTCGGCAATTGAGTCAGGGTAGACACCTCGCAGCCATCCATCACTTGAAGTACTTTTCTTGTGTTGCGAAGAAGACTAGTCCCCGCTGGCTACAAATAACGAGCTACTATGAGGGTTACAGATATAGATAGATTCGATATAAGGCGACATATTCTGTCGACGTGTGAAGGGAAGGGATTTTAAACACGGTAAATAGATTTGACTCTTCTAGAAATTTTGGAAGGATGCCAGAGGATTGTAATGGGTTATCGTTGTAAAGGAAAAGAGCTGGCCGTGAATTTAATGAACGCAGATTTGGACGTGTTGGTATTTCTTTCATAGATATCTGCTGATTGAATAAGCGAGAAAAATTTTCCCTATTTCGTCAGATGCGATAAGTTAGGAAGGAGAGAAGAGCGAGAGAGAGAAAGATTTAATATTTTATACAAATCAAATAAGTTTGATTTATCCGCTGTTTTGACTCCGTTCGATATTTTATATTATTATTTTTTTATAGAAAAAAATTCGAGTCGGGGTTTAAGTATTAAATAACAACTAAAAAAGAGAAAAAAAATTTCGCACCAAAAAATTACTTATCGTATTTTTTCCGATAGAAGAAATTCGATATTTTTCGGGTGGTCATTGTTCGATATTTTCCGTTATTCTGAATTAAGGAATTTCGTTAGATGTCATTATTAGATATTACATCATTTCGATCGAACTGAAGAACGGGTATTAAACTGCTTAGAGGGAACGAAAAGAAGAGATTTAATCAGTGACCCCCTTCAATCGCTTTTTCCGACGTCATCTATCAATCCCATCAAGGCCGTCACGTGACTATTATGTAGCATTGACTTGTGGGATAGCTCGTTTCGTCATCGATTTGGGCATCGAGTGTCAGCTGTTACTGGATACCCAGTGTCGAAAATAGTCGAAGGGAGCATAAGTGAATTGTGCCGTTAGCATTCTAGTTTCTACTTTATTTTTCTTTATTGGAATTATAAAAGAATTTTTAAAAAGCGATCGATAATCTCTTAGGTCGTTTGCATTTTAACTATTTATATTTATGTTTTCCAGCTGATAGAAATCTATTTTTCTCTCGCCCAAATATACGGACAGATTTTAATAGCCTGTACTTTGTTTCAATTTTATTCTATAGCTTAAAACGTAACTTTATTACGTGAAGGCATATTGCGTAAAAGCTTGTTTAATGACTTAAAACAAAGCAATTCTGCCTTCTCTTCGGTGCCAGTTTTATACATACTGTGTATATGTATGTGTGTGACAATGTTAAATTATTAACGTTGTAATCCCGCACAGAAATTTAATAAAAAGTCTGCCGCACCGGAATGAAATATATTGTAAAAAATCTTATATAGATATATATATTTTCCTCTTTCACGCCGTTTGATCGTGTTTTTGCGGAATATTTTCCAGTTTTCTACACTTCGATCATTTCAAATATCGACTTATAGAGATTTCTGTATAGACTTATATATATATATATTTATAGTAAATATTCTCGGCTCTCTCACTCTCCCGTTAAGTAGTTCGACAGAATCAAGTTTCGTTTATAAGACGAGGATTACACAATACTAAAACTGTTATAAGATGTATGAAAATATAGCTCTCTCTCTGTTTCTCTTAACTAAACCGAACGAAATGCAGTTGTAAAGAGGAATTTGTGATAGATCTTCGTAATCCTTAAAGGTTATTTTTATGTTATTCGAAAGAAAAATAAAAGATAATCAGTTATTCCACTGTAACAACTAAATTTCGACAAAAAAAAGCCAGTCACATACTGGTTGACTTTAAAATGATGAATAAAACATAGGTTAACTTTTTAGTAGTTAAAAAGAACATGCGAAGAATAACTTAGAAATACTTCTGCAGTGTTAAATTTTGTGTAATGTTTACAAATAACCCCACGATAAGAATTAAATAAAAGGTCTAAATCTTTCTTATCCTGGTATCGTCATCTTCATATAATGCTATTAATTTTTTACGATTTTACTTCCGCTGTATTTTATATGGCAGATTTCTCGTAACAAAATCGATTTTGATCGATTTTAGAACAAAATTTCAAAAAATTGCTTAGGATATAGACGACATAGAGATAAAAAACAAAGAAGTTTCGTTTCTTACGATTTAAAATACATAATATGTAAATGTTATTACAAGAATTCATGAATCATGAAAATTTTCTTTTTTTTTTAACCAAGAAATGTCTTCGGCTAAGCTACTTTAATACTAAAATAGGATTTTTTTTGTATTCATTTTCATAAGCTTACAATGTTTTAAGATATTTTTTTATATTAAAAAAATGTGCTATATGTATTCATTTTTGTCTGTTGTTCTTTCAAGATATCTCGACTAAACAAATAACGCAGAATATTCAGATTTCAAGATATTTTTCCTTATTATACAAGGCATACGGTGGTTAATTTTGAGGTTGTTGAATGTCTTGTTGCAAGATGGCTGCCGTTCTAAATAAGAATTTGTAGCAGCTCATATTATTAAAAAAGTCTATATCTCTAAAAATATTTATGACATGATGTTATAATACAGTAATTTGAAAGAATTTTAAATATATTTTACCACAGTGTTATACATAATTATTAATTCCGCATGTTTGTTTGTTAGACTGTCCACAAAATATCTCCAGAATAAAATATTATCGAGCATTAATATTTTAAATAACCATTTTCCTTTATCCTAGCTACATGATTACTAATTTTTATGTCTCCACGCGGTTTTCTTACAAAATGCCAGCATCCTAAAGTTTGAAAATTCCATCCCATGTATCTGCGAAACTATTGTGGCATACAAAACATATACTTCACTTGAAAGGTTTTTCCCCTGATAAAAAATGATTACAACACATAATTTTTCCTTGTTTATTATTAATAAATAAATTTAAAAAAAATTGTTTCCCCTTTCCTAATTTCAATAAAGGAATATCAGGAGGAGAAGTATTATTTTCGAGAAATATTTTTCGATTCCATAAATTTTATTTCACTGTGTGTGATAATTGTGAAATCACTTCCAAACGACCTCACCGTAGTTATTTCAAATGGAAAGAAATCTTTCCTTTTTTATTTTTATTTTCTTTTTCTTCGTTTAGCAAGCATGACAAGAATCGGAATGGAGCGAAAAGAAATGTAGAAAATAAAAAAATAAAAAAATTTGTGGTGCATGTTCGAAAGCTATGGCTGACGGAATTATTGCTCTTTGATTACGACAGAAAGACTTGCACGGAATTCCTTCTCCTATTTCGATAAGTTTTGTAAAATTGATTTTTTTTCTCTCTCTTTTCTTTTTTTTCGTTCGAGAGAGAAAGAGAGAATTGAAACCAATCATGGTAGAAAGGTGTGTATCCTGTATTTCCTGGTATTTAGGTGTTTCACTTCGTTTCGTGTTCTGCAACACTGAAACCACTTCGATATTAAAGACGAATCGTGTCACACATCGATTTAAAAAATTTTCCCAATCATACATAAGTAATAACTAACAGAAGTTTAATTATTACTTATCATCTCCTGCTTTTGTCAATTAAACAAAAAAAATTTATCTTTATTTACATTTAACACTTTTATTTTGTGCACTTACAACAAAATATAAAATTCATCGCGTTGATTTAAATATTAAATTTATAAACATGGGATAATTACTTAAATTTTAATATGAAAGAAGTGTGATCATTGCTTATTTATTACTGTTGAAAATATTCAATACTGCACACTTTTTTCGAGCCGCATAAAATGTTGTTATAATTGAACGAATGGAATAAGTTAAAAATATATATATCTAAATTCTTAATGAGAAAAATAATAATAGGTCTCTTTGAATTTTTATTCTAATTTATTAATTAAATTATATTTTCGGCTCGGCCAAATGTGATTAAATCAAATTAATTTATTAAATTTATTATTTATTTAGATTGTTAAATTATTAATTTGTAACCTTGCCTGTGACGTCGCGATAGTTTGTGTTATAATGTCATTGTATCTATTACATCTTGACATTTTATGTTATGTGTCGTAACATATTTTTTATCTGTAAGTCTATTGTTACGTCAGGAACAGTTTTTATCATATGACATTGTTATATCATGGCTCATCAACTGAAACATTTTTCTGTAAATAATCTAATTATCATTCATCGTCATCAGCATCAGCATTTCTTATTTCATTCACTGCTGGATGAAATAAGAAATTTTGCTGCTGCTGCTGCTGCTGATGATGATGATGAATCCTATTGCTACTGCTGATAAAGATGATGAATCCTCCTTTTTTCTTCATGATATGTCCAGCAGTGGACGAAATAAGAAATGCTGATGATGATGATGAATCCTCCTTTTTTCCTCATATGCTTTCTTCTTTTCTTTCTAGTTATACCTATCGTGTGCAATATGCATCCACTGGGAGCCAGTTACTTTTCTTATTGAGAGATATACATGCATTCAAACATAGAAAAAATATATATTTTAATATCAGAGAAAAATTTCATAATATTTCAAGTATTATTCAAATTCATAATGAATATTCAGGGCATATAAATAAATTTTTCAGTTTTCAAAGAATAAAATGCTCACATATTTTTATTTATTCGAATTTTCTTTCTTTTTTTTCTTGTAATATACGAGTATATATGTTTTGTTAAAAGAAAATTCTTAGTAAATTTTCTTCATATTCTTTCTTTTTTTTTTTTTAATATCGCACACGTCGACTAATATTCATCACCTTGCAAAATTTCATGTATAAACAAGTCTTTTCAATTCAAATATAACAGCTGCTACCAATTATTAATCAAGAAACTGCATTAATTCAGCTTCCTGTTTTACCACCCTTTCTTCCTCCGCCTATACAAAAAGCTGGAATTTATCTATCGCACCTAACTTTAATATACAAGTAGACGGAGTGTTGATATCGATTCTCTATCAATTCCCAGCCTGGAAAAGGGGGGATTCTCCTGTCGTCGACATTCGATGAGCAAACTTCCGCTTCTCCGTTCTCGATCGCTGGTCCGAGACCGTCATGTGACTTTACCAAGATGGCTCCTGGATTGCCATGAATATGTCAAATGCTAAATTGAATCGGTTAAACGATTGCTTACAATAAAACAGCCAAATCTAAACTGCTTCAGTTACGTAATATTATAAATAATCGCCATTTTTACATAGCATTTTTTAAAACTTTGAAATTGCGATTGAAATGATGATTATCTATGTTTTTTTCAGAAAAATAAATAGCAGTATTGGATTAATCATTTTTATTTACATACTGAAGACGAAATTCAATCCATTTCACTTTTTAATAAGTCGATGACTTTGCTATCTAAATTGCTTAACAATGAGCTGTAACGTAACAATTGACTCTAACGTCACAATACGCTTGACGTAACAATCATTATGAATAACAACATAATAACGAGCTCGGACAAAATAATGAATTTTGTATAATAATGAATTCTGAAGAAGTAACGAATATAATAATGTGTTCTGACGAAACAAAGGACTGCGTATTATTATTAGATATGACGATTTAATGCCCTTTTTTTAAATTGCTTTCGTAAAAGCAGTTTTTCAAAATAATTGGTTAAGCATCTGCTTATAGATAATAATTTTAAATATAGATTTTTTTTTCAACTCGTTTTTTTAAGTTTAGCTTTAAAACAATATTAGAATAAAATAAATATTTTTTTAATACTAATTCTTTAATACCATAAATATATTTTCTTCTTTATATTTATATCTATATATAAAGAAGATAAATATAATTTGTCAGATTTTATACCCAAGTTAGTTTTTTAGAGATGTTGCATAGGTTTGTTTAAGTTGGATTCTCTAGGATCGAAAAGGAAAAACATTTCATGAAAATATATCCGATTATGTTATGTTTTTCTATGGAATCATCAACTTAAGAAGAAAGGATTTATCTTTGGTAAAGTCCCGGAAATATAATCTCTATACTTATTTTTTAAAAACAAAACAAAAAAACGGCTTTTTCGATACGAAAATGTTATAGATTCAAATTGTAAATCTAAAATGGAGGAATTATAGCTAAAGAGATGCAGAATGATTTGCCATTAGTAATGGCAAATCATTCTGCTAATTTGCCATTTGTGCAATAAATCTCTTTAGAAAACATAGAACAATATTTAAAATTAAAACATCTAACATGGAAAAATATCTCGTTAAACCAATAGATCATCAACGAGAACTAGTACATATTTTAAAAATTACTATAATTGCTTTTGCAAAAGATATTATAAATTCTAAATATGCAAAAAATAAAAATGTTATAATTGCTTTTGCAAATAATTTTAGCATTTTTATTTATTATTATTATTATTTTTGCATATTTATAACTTAAAATATCTTTTATAAAGATAATTTTGAAATTTTTCAAATGCTTAAAAAACTGTTGTATAGAAGAGAAATGCAAAAAAAAAAATTTATTTTTGTTAAAATTTTTATATAGGCCCTATATAATCTTTTTTACGTATTTTTAAATGTATTGAATTTTCTTGTATTTTTATATGAATTTTTAAAAATTTCGTTTATTTTTTTTAACATAATTAAACTATTTCACTTACATTGAGTTGTTATCTGATAGATCATTATTATTATTATTATGCATTTAGCGTATATAACCCGCACATTTAAAATAAAATTGCAGTTGGTACCACACGATCTGCATATTTTAATTAACTTTATTTCCAGTAGGCAGAACGCATAAGAGTTCTAACTCAACAGAGCATAGATTAATTCTATAATTTGGATAGAAATTTAAACATGCCTTAAATAAATACACTTTATCATTACTCAAGGAAACAAGATATAATAATAATGATAATAATAATAGTAATTAATATTATTATTATTATTATTATTATTATTATTGCTATCGATAAAATTGTATCCATTCTATCAAAGGAAATATTTACTGTTTGGTTTGTATATTTAATAGCACTATCCAATCTTTTCAGCTCAATAAAGATAAACATTTCTGCATTTAATGTAACTACTGAAGATATATATAAAAGTTTTAAAGCGGTAGTTAGTATCCAAAACAAAAAAAAAAAAGATTAGCATATATAAAAGATCCGAAGTAAGAAAACTAGTTATTCATTTGGCCGATTGCCGAATGCATTTACGGTCTTTTGTGGCATTAATAATGTAAAAACCGTTCTGACCATATCGATGCAATAACGTAGAAAAATCGGGATTGTTATTTGCATACCTTTTACCGGATTTAGCAATTTGAAACTGGTTACAATTGCTTCCAACTACGGGTTGTAATTTCGATATATCGTAGGAATTCTATTACATCGTAAACTTACAATGACTTTGACTTGTCTCTCTTAAACGAGGTAGTCGCTGTCCGACTAGCAATTACATGTTTCAAGTGTACTTCCAAATGCTTTTGGAGTAAGTCGTGACTAAGCTCTCTTTATCGCTTAATACTTCTTTCATGCTTTCAGAGTGAAAAGCAAAAGTAGTCGATGCAAATATTAAAATGTAACGAGTGGAATACGCCAATATCTCGTATTACTAAACAGATATCAGTATCTTATTGAATTTCGACGCGCGTTATCGTAAAAATGAAGACCGGTTCCTTACTTTCTTAATTGAAATTTTTATATACGCTCTTGTATATCGTTAATTCGGCATAATTTCCATCAATTTTCTAAGAATGGTCGACACTTGATGAACGGATAGTTTGTCACCTTTTTTTTTTATTATTTTTTCGGAATCTCACTGGTGTATTGATTTAATAAGAAGTATCCCAGTTCCTTTCATTCAGTCAACTCTATCGAAGTACATTAACTGTTGGTCATGCAGAGAAAGCGAAGAGAAACTACGCAATTAACGACCTTACCATCCATCACCTATCGAACCACAACAGAAGAGTTATAGCAACTCTCATTCTAACGTTACTCCATGGACGTAATCAAAGCCTCTGTACTGCCAAGCCTGTATTTACAGCTTGACCGGTGAGCAGTCCTACATAGCATTGGATGTGATTAATCACATTGTCACATGAACAGTTTACTATCGGCTACTTAATATCACGTGATTGTGCATTAATTGTTTCCTATTCTAACAGCTATAAAATACCCTCTTCCAATAATAAAACTGCAAAATTTATTTTTTATGTCTCACAGCATAAATAAATAAACTGGAATTTTTAATAGTGAAATATTCAAAACATCAGATGGTAAAAAAAAAATTGTATCGATGGAATGGAGATAATTTAATACAGTATTTTCTTAAAGATGTCTCAACTCGAACAATGTTTACTAACTAGTTTATAGTTAGTTAAGTTGGCAAAAGTTTGGGAAACAAACATTTATTCTTGCTTAACTTGGGCAAAGTGTCATTGATTACACTACCTTTCGTAAACTTGTGTCTTCTATGTTTTCGTGATAAATTATCTTTTTTCACAAGGATAAAAAAAAATTGTTTCAAAGATGAAAACATATTCTTGTGTACATTCCTCTCCACCTTTCTCCTCTTTCTTTTTATTTAATATCGTGTTTTGTTTATTTTTCACGACAAAAAAAGAAGTAAAAGAATTATTATCGAACATATTAACATTTTGTAAAAAATAATAAGAAGAAAAAAAAATTCGCAAAGGCATAGAGAAGATTAATTCTACTTCGAAATGTGTGGTGAGTTCCTTCACACGTTGTCATGTTGCACGATAAATAGACTTTTGTGCTAATATATTCTTAATTATAGTTATTGCCGATTCTCCTCAATTATAGTGAAGAGTCTCAAACATCGAATACGACACTAATCATTGGCATTGCAATGCCATTTCTCCCCCTTTTCATATTTGACAGCTGTTGTAACGAGGGGTCTTGGCTTTTACTTAAAGTTGTCATTGTGGCTCTATTCATTATAAACTGCAACAGATCGTTGCGCATGGTTGCATCTAATTAGAGGCAGCTTATTGGATTAAGACTGTCCCTAGCGCCGTTTGGTGTCAACCTATGACAGAAACCATCCATCTTGGTCTCCTAGAACGCACAATAATTTAGTATGCAGCATTGAAGAGTTAGCTTAGAAGCAATCCTCTCAAGTATTCAAGAATTTGCATCAATACAAACTTTATTTACTGTAACTTCGATTTATCGAAGTAATTCTCAAATTATTCAGTTTGGCAGTTGTTGCATTATTTAAATATTTACTTAATTATTATTATTTTTTATTCATTAATAAAATTCAATTAAATTTATTTATGTTTCTGTATAGTTTTAGAAAGTTTCGGTCGGCTCGGTTTATGTTTTTTAATAGTTTTTGAACGTTATCGAATCGATTATTTGAAGAAAGCAAAAGGAAAAGATTTAAGAAAAGACCAAGAACTGAATGCTGATCATGAGCGAAGTATCAAAAAGTCTAAAGATAAGCCAACATCTGAAACAAGTTCCAACTAAGTTCTGATGAAACAAAACGTACAAAACTGAGAAGAAGTTTCTTTTTATCGATAAAAATTACTTCTAAGAGAAATATTGTCTAGCTAACTGTAGATGACATCTGGGTGGCTTTTCTTCTGACGTCCTGCCATTCTTACTCAAGCATTATTTCTTTGTTTCGTGTAAAATGCTTTGTTGTTTTGTTGTTTTAAGAGATTAGTGCGAGTCACAACTGTAGACAATTTTTCGAGCATTTAGACTATATTTAGTTAGCGAATTTTTTCTTTTCTCTTTAAAAAAAAAGTTTTATTTTGAAATGCAATAAATTCGGCATTAACCTGTTTTCGTTGAAGCTTTAAATAATTCCTGTAAGATTCTGCATGTTATATAGTCTTTCGTTTGACAAGTAGATATCTAAGTAAAAGTTTAGAAAATTCTCTCAATTGAAAAAAAAGCAGAATAAAAAATAAAAAGAAAAATTCGGAACTCTACCGAAATACAATCTAACTCGATAATATTGCTAGGGTTTCGTAAGGCAAAAACTTTTTACCGTAAAGTAAAGTTTGCAAGCTTCTGACTGAGCGAAAACCTAAACGCTTGAATGAATGTGGTCGTCGCACTCACCGTAGTCACTTCCCACTCGGAAAAATATGTCACATCAAATGTTGACACAACTTCCAGGATTCTTTAATGGAGAACTTTAAAGAAGAAAAGAGCGAGAGAGAGAGGGGGGGAAAAAAAACAAGAAGTTAACTTAACAGTTTTAATTAAATGTCGCCGTCGACCTCATTTAAATTATATTTTAAAACAGTAAAGATGTCCGAAACATTTCTACTCCCTGAAAGAAATCAAAATAATTTTTAAATTAAAAAATGAGTTTTTTGACAGAAACTCATTAATCAATTTACAGCAATGATGAAATTTCGTTATTCGAACGCATTTTCAAGTAAAAATTTGCATGATTTGCCTCTAAGCAAAGTAAAAGTTCGCGAAGGCATATTGATCTATCGCTCGACAAATTGCATAACGATCGTGCGCTATAAAAACAATTTAAGCAGCATAAAGTCGCTATGAAAGAGCTATAGATCAGAATGCCTAATATATGAATTTTTTTTTCTGATATAATTTCACTTTATATGAATTTCCCTTTCATTATTAAGAAGCTCATCTTGGTGAAAGTATTGATTGAACGAAGCATACACAACACACACACACACCTGGTCCACTTCAGATTAAAGCGTAGGCTACAATTCCTAGAGGAATAACAATGCCCCGATTATTTATACATTCTCTTGGAGATAATAACGAACGATCTATTCAGAAAACAGGTAGGATTCATCTGTGCTCATATATCACATTGATTCATCGTCTTGAGTCAGAAACTTTTTCTTTATTTATGTCACAATTCGCGTCTGAATTCTCGCATCAAACTAGAAACCGCTACATTAATCTTGTTACTAAGACTGGAAAAGGGGGAAAAATGAGAAAGATTAAGGAAGTGGAAAAATACAGAATCGAATGCCAAAGTAGAAACAGGATAAGCAAACCGCAAGAATGCTGAATTCGGATCTTTGCAAAAAAATAAGAAAAAAAGAAAAGTATTCTTTTTGCTACAAGCTTAATCTTTTTATTTTTCGTTTCTTATATATATATAGTGTGTGTATATATATATATATATTATTTTTTTCTCTGTATCTCTTTGCTATTCTGAGAACGTTCGTTTTTCTCGTCCACAACTTTGAGAATTGAAGCGAAGTAAATCGATCTTGGAGACTTGTTCGTTTCTCTTAGTCTTCTGGAGACTTCCATCTTATTTTTAGTCCTTCAGGGAATTTATTTTTTATTTATTTTCCGCACCTGAACTGCTATAGAAAGTCAAGACATAGGTTTCAGTTTCTCTTGTATAATAATTGAAGTGTTGTTTGTTGTTAGAAAGTATTTCAACTTTTCTTTGACAGTTTCTGTTGTTGTCAAATCTTTGGTGTCATATCGAAAAATGTTAAATTCAAATATCAAAAATAAGAAAAAGAAAAAAAAAAAAAAAAAACAGAAATGTAAGTTTATCCTGAAATCTACCGCTCAGATTGATTACTATGTTTAATATCTGTAAATTAATATTTTTATATTACTTATGTGCACTTACATCATCGATATTCAGTGTTCAATGAGCGATAGAATTATATTCATAAAAATAATTATTATAAATAATTTTTTTAAATATAGAGAGCGATAGATAACATAGTTGAAGTTACAAAAATAAGGGTTTCATGTTACAGCTGATTTAGGTTACACGCAAGTTCAAATATCAATAAACAAAGACAGGGATTTAGTACGTAAACCGATTTTAAAATCGAAAGATTCGATCTAAATACATGCATCACAATAGAATTTTTAGCGATTTCCTTTTTTGAATAGAGAACAGAATCGTCTTGCGGAACTACTAAATCCAGTTTAAACCCAACTTCAGAGTAACTCAACAATGAATATTAGATTTAGGAAAGTTTGGAAATATATAAGAATATTAGGCAATAACTATAGTTTAAAGTTTGATAAAAATCGAAATTTTTGATGTCTTAAAAACAAATAAAGAAGTTCGGAAACTCGCGTTTGACGTAATAATACAGGAGAACAATTATTTTATTGTTGTTACGTCACTTGTCTTGCAAGTCTGGTGACGTAATAATAATTTCTAATCTGTCTTAAAACATGCGATGCATATTTTGATTATTACGTCACAATCGGTTACAATGTCATCGCTTTTTTGGATTCTGTGACGTAATCATGATTCCTAACGTTTCTGAAAGTTAACGGCTGTTATAATATGTCGATTAAATTATATTTCTACTAATATTTATTAAATTTCGCGAACGGTGATTAAAATTTTCACAAATGTCGCTAAAATGTGAATTTAATGTTAATAAAATAAATTTTTACTATTGCCTATTCTTTTGTTTTTAAATAATTTTAGTTATAAGCTGTTACTTTATAATCTTCAGACTTAAAAGGAAAAAACCGAGTCAAATATTCTTTAAAAATATCGATATTCGTGCTTAATTAAATTGAATTAACGGACCGAAACAGAGAGAAATCTATTAATAGAAAGCAATTTAAATGCTCAACTGTTTATGCAAATTATGAGAATCATACAGTATTGAATTACACATAAATCGGATCGTTTAAATTGAAAACTGCTGAATTTCGATATACATACCTATATATATATATATACACATACATGGTATATTGTTAGTATAATACGGATAATATGTTATCAACTTGTCGACCGTCTTGTCAGTCCTTCTAGTTTCTGGTTTGTTTCGATAATGTAGCGTGTTAATCTCAGAATAATAATAATGTGGATTATTGTCATTCTCTTGTAGGATTACACAACTTGTGTTCTCGTACCGAATTCATTAATTCATACGAAAGATATATCAAAGATTGATTTAAACCAGTTATAATTATAGAGGTTTGCATTATACAAGCGAAAGCGTTGATTTATACCCGGAGTGCAGATTTCAATATTAAATTAAATTGCAAATTATGGACAAAATTGTTAATGGATATTATATACATATAGTCTATATAAATAAAATAATATATAGATATTTGCTAAATTTTCAAATGAAGGAAATTTGATCAAAATTGAAACTTCTAAAATATTAATTAATTCATTTATGACGTAACAATGTGTGGTTTTTATCTGCATTGTTACGTTGCTGATTTTTTTCATGATTAAATAAAGAAATTTACATTCAATGCGGCAATGCTGTTTTCATCTACATTGTACGTCACTAGCTTTTAGAGACCACGTTATAGAAACAAATTAAAGAATTTACATACATAGTAACAATGTTCTCGTATGCATTGTTACATCACTTCTTTGAGTTCGTGTAATAAAACAAATTAAGAAATTTGCATACAACGTAACAAGTTCTCATCCACATTGTTACGTCTTTAGCTTTTTGAATCCATTCTATACTATTAGTTGTGGCTGTACAATACTACTGTTGCATCACTTTAATTAAAACCGTTATCACACTACTATATCGCCTTAATGTTATAACTCTGTAATTCGCTTGTCATAATACGCTAACGTTATTATAACTCACAACTACATAAATGTGAAATTCTTTCGCTAAAAGAAAATATATTGCATTTTTGTCTAGTTATGAATTATTAATTTATAGTACAAAATGTTAAAATATTTCCACGTCAAGACCGAATAAATATCTAAGGAACGTCTTGTAAATGGAGTGTTATGCAAGGAACAATATTATAGAATGAATTATTGTGATTTATGAAGCTATTACTAAAAATGAAATAATGAATTTTCCGCTTAAACGATTATTCTGAACGAAAATCGGTTCTCAAAGAAAACTAAATCTGTTGATGAAAGCTTTAATGTAGGCAGGATTAGAATGAGGTAATTGAATTTTGCTCTTGGTAGAGAGAAACTATCTGACAAAAATTTTAAACAAACATATCGTTCATAAGTAACTTTACCGATTTAAATATTTTCAATATTCACTTTGACGTAAAAGCCGAATTTATTCGATAATGGACGGTTTTTAACTCATAAAACAAACGAAGTTTCATCGAATTAAAAGCGAGTAATTATATTTTAATAGATAATACGTGCTGCTAATTTATGAATAGAAGTGAGACAGCTAATATGAGCCGGACAAATATAGAATTGTATAGAAGTAATTAATTATACATTGTGTTTGCGAGGAAATTAGAAAGACTACAAAGAGTCAGATGTCTGTCGAGCAATGACGTTAAAATGAAATCTGTCACCTCGGTTACCCCCTTGCTGATATGTTGTCGGCCAATTGTTTTGGAGGGAAGTATGCCAAGCATGCAGACTATGAATGAAGATGTCTAACCAGACAAAGACAGATGTAATAGGTCGGTATGTTGACAGTAATGTATCCTTTCTTCGATTTATCGACAAAGCAAAGCTCAAAGCGACCGTTTTCTCTTTATATCCTTGTTAATGAAATATTGGTTTGTTATTAGAACTCTTGATTGCTTTAATCAATTCCTGTTAAGATTTCATTATCAGAAATTCACTTTATATGTCACTATTCCTTTTTGAGATATTAAGAAACTTTGAGAGAAATTTTTACGTTTAATTTATGTCGAAGAATTAGTTGATAAAATGCATTGTTATTTTTTCCCTTTTGGTTTTTTTGTTATTCTTCTTCGTTCCTTTTGGTTGTTTTAATAAACAAGTAAAGAATAAACATACAAAAGAAAATTTTTTCGGATGGAAATGAATTACTTGTGTGTTTTGAACAGCTGCGCTTCTTCGCAATGATAGGATTCATTTCGGACTTGATTTAATGTTACTCCGAGGATCAATATTTTTAAATGAAACAAACGAATCTCATTTGTTTTAGCTCGATAATTTAAGAATTAAATTACTAAAATTACGTTTCAACAAAAGCTGTGTGTGTGTGTTTTCTCTCCGAATATTAAGTTCAATTGGATAACTTAGTTAAAAATTGAGAAAAGATGTGCAATCATTTTAACGATAATCAATACAGGTAAAGAAAAATTACTATTGATTTATCGACATTTTTGCTTTCTTAAAACTGATGTTATAATCAAATAACTTTTTGAAATATTATTTGATTTCGTTTTGAATGATTTTTTTGTCAGTTGCAAACATCTTTTTTATTTCATTTTTAAGCTATTAGATTGCACGGTCGAAATGCATTCAACTAATTGAAGGCCTTAACATTATTGATATACGTTATGTCTATATGCATAACGCAACAATGCCGTTTTCATCTGCATTGTTACGTCGTTAGCCTTTCGACGCCGCGCTATAAAAATAATTAATGAATCGACATACAACGTAACAATGTTCTAATCTTGCATTATTATGTCATTAGCTTTGTGTACAACGTAATAATATCGTTTTCAATTACATTGTTACGTCACTACTTTTCGAATTCACGTTATAAAAATAGTTAATAAAACTACATACATCGTAACAACGTTTTTATCTTGCATTATTATGTCATTAACTTTGTATGCAGTGTAACAATGTCGTTTTTCAGCTGCATTGTTACGTCATTAGCTTTTCGATTCTGTGTTATAAAAATAATTAATAAAACTAGATACAACGTAACAATGTTTACAACCACATTATTATGTCATTTGCTTTGTGTACAGCATAATAATGTCGTTTTAAGTTGCATTGTTACGTCACTAGCTTGTCGAGTTCACGTTATAAAAATAGTTAATAAAACTGCATACAACATAACAATGTTTTCATATGCATTATTATGTCGTTATCTTTACGTGAAACGTAATAATAATATGCCCGTCATAAAATCGAAACTTTTTGCTATTCATCGTTTTATATAGAAAAGCGTAAGCTTTACGAAACTGCGCATATTTTATAAAAATTTTTCTACTTAATATTAAAAATATATACTTTCGATTTAACTATACTAAAGAATAATAAATATGGAAATCTAAATTATAAGTTAGCATTAAATTTTTCTTTCCGTTGTTGTCTTCTTTTAGAACAAAGTAGAAACAGAAGTAATTATCCTGGATTGCATTAACGTTGAATTAAAAAGTAAACAATAAAATTATATGTAAAAGATGATTAGAAACATTCGGAAACAAAAGAGTTTTTTGGATAATTTGATATGCAAACATTTACCGAAAATGGTCCCTTGTAGTAGAAGCCATTTTCGGTGAATGTTTGCATTCAAAAAAGTGGCCTATTGGGATTAGGAAACACGAATCCACTTAATACAACTAATTCAATAGACTTCAGAGTAGTATTCCATCAGGGGTTAGCATAGAGAGCTACAAGAAGATAGAGAAGTACCATTAATAGCAATACTTGACTTTTCTGTCGTTCTTTTACTGGCTCAATTAAACGACTCTAAGATACATCTTCAGTAACATACGGAACTTCTTTTTTTTTCTCCCGATATTGTTTTTATTCTCATGTCTTTTATTATCTTAAATCTATCTTTTATTTCATTCAAATTGATTCCGCATACAAATGATTCCAATTAACAACAGTCCCAGATAAAAGACTTTTCGGATAATAGAGTACTTTACTCTAATCTCTATTACCTACAAACTAATTTATTTCTTTAAATTATTTATTGCTTACCTACATACTCGTTCCGTTAAGAAGAAGAAAAAGAAGAGAAAGAAAAAAAAAATACTGAAATTATATTAATTTAACCGCTTATTCGTAACGTTTTACGATACAGTTACCCCGATAAATCATTCAAAAATTCGTGTAGCGTCACGTGTGTCACGTTAATAAAAATCAAATCGTCGATAATTCATCATAATTGGCCCGGTTTAAATAAGTTTAAAACTTAATGCGGTGTATTCATTTTTAATTATTGTCTACCGTGCCTACTTTAGTGAACATCATACTTAAACTCGGGAAAATAATTTAATAAATAAATATTAAAAAAAAATTATTTTTAATAAAATATTTTAGAGGAATAATAGTATAATTTCGCAGCGGAGAGATTAAGTTAAGACATAACTGTTAGAAACATTAATGGATATAAGTATTAATAACGTAAATTGTCATTTTAGAATTTAAGATATGCGAATAAATGCTTTGAATGCATAATACGTGATGATAATTATGTTATCTGGTATAATAAAGTGTGCCATTATACATTAAACAATTATAAATTTCGATTTTTAAATATCTAAATTAAAAAAAAAAATTCATCCTATTTTTCATTAACTTAAAATTCATTTCTGTACCAAAACTTGATTTATGTTACAGTAATTTCTCGAATATTAAATTAAACAACGTAACATTATTTAATTGTTTGATTCATCACGGAGATTTTAATTGTTTTATGGAAGAACTTCATTTTCTTAAGAAATGAAGTAATCATTCCTTAATTTAGATTTTACTTACATCACATTTCTCTTCCTATTATGTATATATATAAATATTAAGAAAGAAAGAAAAAAGATTACTTAATTATAACTTTAACAACCGATGGTTTTGTTTTACAAACAAAATATTTTTCAGCTCAATTAATTCTCACAAAATTATAATTAAGTTAAAGACCTTAAATGAATTCGAAGTATGAATCACCAAAGTCCAACAAAGTAGAAAATACACATAACGATTCATCATTCATTAAACTTTTATTAGAATATATACTGAGTTTAAATAATTTATTTTCTTTACAACGTACTGTAATAGGAAAGGAAAAAAGAATATATTGTTCGAATAAATATTTTTTTTTTATATAAGAATTCTTTAAATAATTACTTTTTCGCTCCATTAACTTATCATGCTTTTGCTGCTTTTTTTTATTTGAGTATTTTTTTCTTCTTTATATTCTATCAATTTCTTTGTTCGGAAGGGCAATTAAAAAATTATATAGGTTTTTATTAATGATATCCGTTTTTCGTTCTGTACATTTTTGAAAACTTTTCTGAAAAGGTTTAAACTGGCCGGCATCGCAGAATGGGAAATCCTTTAGAAATTTCTTCATTTCACCCTATCGATCTCGTATGGAAATTCTCGAAAGAGAAATTTTGTTACAGAAATCTATCCTTTCATGCTTCTTTAATGTGAAAAGTACGCTTAAGTTCTTTCTTCTTCTTCTTCTTCACCGTCTATAGGTTTTCAAGTTTTTAAGAATTTTTGAAGGCGATGAATATATTTAAACACAATTTTTGGTTAAAAAAAATTATATATATGTTTATAATTCACTTATGAAATAAATTATCCTTTGTCGAATTTTGTTTAGTGAATTAATTTATATAAAACGAGTTTTAACATTTTGTCGATATTCTTCATAGTTTATTAACATATTTTTACTATAATTCAATAAAGGAGAAACTTTGAATTCTTTTTAACTAGCCATCGATTCAATTACGTGTTGATGAATATGCACAACGTTAATTTTTTTTCTTCTTCTTTTTTTGGAACTTTCAAATCGGCTTTTGTATTTTATTTATCATGCTTTGCAAGATAATCAACTTAGAAAATTTTATATTATATATATATATATACATATATATTTTCTCTTCATCTTGATTCATTTTAAAACTCACTTTGCATTATTACTTGTAAGTCTAATTAATGTTCAAAAGAGTTTCTCTCGCATGTTACAATAACTTGTAAATTGCTGATTTTATCTACATACTATTAATTTAATGTAATTAAAATTTCTAAAATATAAAAAAAAAAAATAAAATAAAATAAGCCAGTGACTACAAACGAATTTTTCTGAATATTTTTCTTTCGAAAATAAATGCGACGTCTTACCGATAAACACACTTTGATAAGAATCTTTATTAAATATAATTATTGTAATTGTGATATCTAACGTTACAAATAATTTTTGAAAAGTTAATTATTAATATTATTATTTTTTGGGGGTAAAAGATTTCTTAGATTATTTTTATATCATTTAAGAAAACATTTAGAATGATGAATAATTCCGATACGGTGTTCTATATAATTGATTTCTTACTAAAAAGTAAATAAAGAATTGATAAAGAGATTATATAATGTTGGAAAAAAAGAAATTATTTTCATACATTCGATCGGTGGAAAATTAATTGAATCGAGAAAATATTACAACGAAAAAAAAATTATTTTTAATAAATTATAATTTTTCGATATCCTGCCAAAAAAAAAAAAAATTGTTCTCCTCTTCCGATCGTGTTTATGTCTGTCGCCGTTCGTCCAGTTTATTTATTTATTTATTTATTTATTTATTTATTTATTGATACGAGACGTAAAATATTCTATTAAATTTGCAATTTTATTATTATAAAAACATTATATGATTTTTATTATAATTTATATTTTTCGTACATAACAAAGACCTCATTTTTATTCCATAACATTTTCTATGGATAAATGAAAGGACATTGTAAATCTACCGTTTAGAAAACAAGTTCTAGGAATGGTAATGATCACTAGAACCATTTTCTACAAGACGATCTAAGAAAGGAAAAAAAGCTATTAATATTTTTACATTTTACTACCATACTTCAATAACTTTCAATCATTCTTTAACATTTCTTATTTTTATTTTTTCCACATGTTGCATTACAGACACCAATCACAGAGATAAACTATATTTAATTAATTTTTATCAATTTTAATGCCTAATTAATATATATATTAATTAAATTCCATACGATAGAAGTATATTTAACTTTTTTAATAATGCTAAAGATGTGTTCGCATTTCTACGGAAGAGGAAACATGTTATATTCGTGTCGAACATGTCATTAGTATGTGATACATGAACGGTTGTTCTAGTTTCCCGTGCAATTAATATATATATATATATTTATAGGTTTATAAGAGTAATGCAGTTCATAAAACATCATTTCTTCGTTATGTTTTAATTAACACTTCAGATAGTTTATGCTTAAAAATTCTGCAATTAGCGAAACGATAAAGAAACTTTTTAAAGCACGTAATCAGGTAAAATCTGCCAATTAAGATTTTGTTGAGTTACTTTACTTTACTTTTTTTTAGTTTGTCACCTATCGAGAATTGAATGTGTGGAGTTTAATGTCCATCGAATTACTAAGTGTAGTTAATTATTTGTGCAAATTAATTAGCCTTCATCATCCATAATGATCGCAGGAGTACCTAAACTTGAGTTCTCGTTCGCTACAACGACACAAATTGGAAATTTAGGGAACGAAACTGGACGGTTCATTAAGTAGTAGGGATTAGCACGATTCTAGCTTAAGTACTGTAAAGAAAACAATTTCTGTAGTGATGTAAAAGACAAAAATAAACGTAATCTTTTTAAGCTTTTAATGCTTGATTATTGATGAAACATGCTCCAGGTTAATCAAATGTAAATGCTTTTCATTTAAAGAAAAAAAGTATATATACATATATAATTTACAAACTTCTACAATTTTTAAACAGATTATAAATATTACTACATAAGTTAGAGAGGTAAAATTTCGCAATATTGATTGATAGCAATATTAAAATAAAAAGAAATTATCAACGACGTTGTTGCTAATATAAAATTTTTGCTGTGAAAGAATTTTTCTTTTTTTCTTTTTTATGTAATGTATTCATGTTTCAATTGTAATATCGATAGGACAATATTCCAGGTGAAATAATATCGATATTTTATGTGGAATTTTAGATCGAAATTCGGCTTATTGCCAAAAATTCGTAAACTTCAGGCGGAAGTAATATGAAGATCTTTATTGAAATAACTACCGTTTAAGATTTTTGTTTTTGAAAACACTCTGCGGATAATGAAATATTTAATACCCCCTAAATATTGGCAATAAAATTTTTTGAGAAAAATCATTATTTTTTTTTAAATACTATAATAAAACAATCCTGTTTATAGTTACTTAAACGATACTTATCTGTACCATTTTAAGAAATTCGATTGCATTTTTACTCCTCTTTCTGTAAAATGTGACCTTTCGACCTTTACTTTAGCAGTCTTTAATGTAATCCGTTCAGAAAAGCAGTTTACCTGTTTTGTCGTGTATATAAGAAGTCTGAAACAAAAGAAGAGAAATAGGAACAAGAGACATCAACACCAGGTAATACTGTTCGACTGGTTTTGAATAATTCAACGGGCCAGACACGAAATTATCCGATAGTGACGTTCTTGCCAAGAAAAGTCTAGCTTGGTTGTCAGCAGTCCACTGGCTGTTAGAGATAAGGCTCTGGCAAGATGAGTTTTGGAGAATAGGGAAAGACTATATTCGAATAACAGTTTTGTTTTCTGCTGATGGTGGGTGGTTTGGGATCATTACTATTGGAAAGTTTTCCTTGATGTTATGGTCTGTGTCTATTTTAGACACGATTTCTAAAGAAGAAGAAGGAAAAAAAATCGTGGAAAACTTCAGGTTTCGAAGAAAATCTAAACTATTTTATTCCTCGTAGGACCGTCATATTAAATGCATTGAATTTTTCAATGTTATTTTAGTACCGAAAATAACTTCCAGAAACTTACTGCTGTATAAAATAAATCTAGAAAAATTCTTAAAAACTTCTAAAATTTCAAATATTTTTTATTATATATGAGTTATATTTTAAATTATTTCATGAGAAGTTAAGGAATTTTATGCGCCATCTTATTTATAAACTATTAAATTTTATCAAAAACTATTTATATTACTGATAAAACTAAAAAATAAAATAATAAAAGTATTTTTTCAAAAAACGCGTTTATTTCACAGGTCATTATTACGCTACAGACGATTATTACGACACGAACTATTATTGCGTCATAATAACTTCATTTCAACCAATAGGATACCATAAATTTACCAATGTTTATTTCGAAATAAATAAATCGCTGATCATTTTTGTTAATATTTAGATTAAGCAACTTTTCTAATTATTTTCGAACAATATTTGTATTTAAAACCATTTCAGTAATGTTCATAATTTGACATTTTAAACAATTAAGTTAAACAATTTCGTTTTAGAAGACAATGTTGCTCAATTTTTCAAAATATTCTTAGATATTTCTCAAAAGAGAGATGACATTTCCGTACACGGATCTACAACGAAACAATTGGAAAGATGCCTTTAACTTATAATTAAATTCGATGAATATTTATGGCATTAAAAGAATTTCAAAAGGATTTTTATTTCTTCCAGTTATTGTAATTAGTGTGATAATTGTTTTCTATCGCTTTAATTTATTATATCAATAATAATTTAATATAAATTCGGTTAACTGGTACGATGACAATTTTATATTTACTTCGAGGAATTCTGTTTAATCAAAAAATATTAACCGCATTAATTTTACAGACTACATTAATCTTTTAAGAGTAACGAAAATAATTATTATTATTATAAATATTTTATAACGAGAAAAATTTTGTTCGAAATATTAAAGGTTTAAAAATTAATGAAAAATATCTGATACATACCGCCATTATTTAAATTTTTTTCTATGATTTATTAAAGATTTTCTTTTTATTCTATTAAAACTTGAAGTGTAGTATTATTAATTTAAAATAGCTCTGATAGAGCACTCAAAATGTTTTAATTAATAAATAATGGCTGGGAAATTTAAATAATGGAATCGTCAGCAAAGTTCTTATTTGGAAAGACATGATGATTCCCAAAAGTGATTTCTTTCATGTGTAAGAAGGAGGAAGTTAGATCATTCTGGCGACTCCTTAGAGAACTGTTACAACAGACAAGTAGACGGATCTCGTATCAAGCCGCAACTACTGTTTAACTGGGAGTTGCTCCGGAAATGGTTCTCTCTGTACATCTCTCAGGAACGAGACCAAAAATCCCCTAGTTTAAAATTCAAAATGTGCTTACAACATGTCTAGATCACAATTTTCAACTTGACACTAACTGTATGCATTTTTTCTGTTTTAGGTCCAGATTTTTGGGGTCTCCTCAATCCAGAATGGAGCCTTTGTAGTAAAGGAAGACGACAGTCCCCAGTGAGCATCGAACCATCGGCGTTGCTGTACGATCCACATCTTCGACCTCTTCACATTGACAAGCACAGAGTAAGTAGTTCCCATAGGACGAATCTGGACGAGTGTAAAAACATGTTCGTGAGCCATCACGCGGGACACAATCCACGTACTCTTGTCTTTTGTCCGTCGTTCTGGGACCATTCTGTTTTGCATAAGAAAAAAACAACTACGTTTGTTGAAAATATTTTATTTCGAATTTACATTTAATCGTTTCGTTCAGCATGCCCGAAAAACATTTTCATTAATCTTATTCAGTATATCTGTATCAATTTAAAATAAATTCCTCCACGAAATTTTTCTTCCATCCCTCGCAGTAATTCGAAAAAATTAACATTCCACAAATAATTTTACACGATTTGCAAATCTGTTAAAGTTATTCCTATAAACAGTTTTATCATTGATAAAGCTAACAAACAAAATAATAAAAGTATTTAAAAAAAAAAGCATTTATTTCACAAACCATTATTACGCTAAATTTGCAAATCTGTTAAAGTTATTCCTATAAACAGTTTTATCATTGATAAAGCTAACAAATAAAATAATAAAAGTATTTAAAAAAAAGCATTTATTTCACAAACCATTATTACGCTAAGACAATTATTACGACACAAACTATTGTTGCGTCATAATAACTTCATTTCAACCAATAAAATAACATAAATTTACCAATAATTTTATAAAAGTATTTTTCAAAAAAAGTGTTTATTTTACAGGCCATTATTACGCTACAGACAATTATTACGACACAATCTATTATTGCGTCATGATAACTTCATTTCAACCAATAAGATAGCATAAATTTATCAATGTTTATTTCAAAACAAATAAAGAGCTGATCATTTTTTTTTAATTTGGATTAGGCAGCTTTCTAATTATTTTCGTATGAGAAAATTGCACATATTTTTGCATTTTCATTCTTACAGTCATCATGACACATTTATTCTTTTTTTTCTTTGTTATTCCTTCAAATAGCGGGTATTAATTTATAGAAAACAAAGAGAGAGAGGATAATAATAATTATGAAAAATATATTAAAATATCTCAAACTGCGGTTTTAAATTGATATCGCACTCGTTAACTCAATAATTATAACCATTTAAAAACATTAACGATTTAAACGTGTAAACATTTTTAGTAATTGCAAATGGAACACATTTAAATATCTTATGAATATATCTCGGTAAAAATAATAATAATAATAATAATTATTATTTCTGTAACTAAAGATAAGATCAAAACTGTTAAATTATTTATTTTGATAAGATTAATTTCAGAAACACCGAGTAAACCGAACTATACCAAAATCTCGTTTAATAATCATGGCGATGAATAAATATCATTAAATCTTTTTGAATAGAGAAATCATTAGAGAGGAAAAAAATTATAGAATATTCTTGAATGAGAAAAATTCTCTTCAGTATTTTGCAAGGAAAATAATATTTATTTTGATGAATAAAATATTTATATATATATTTTTTTTTTTATTATTTATCTTTCTCCTATTCTCGGAAAGAGTGTAATTAGTTATAACAACATCGGAAAATAAGATAAAAATACTGTAAAGACGATCCGGAATTTTCCACGTGAATATTTTATGAATTTAATTTAGGTATAAATTGCATTAAAAAATATTGCATGTCCCTTATAAATTTATTAATGACAACTTCTGTCACCAGAAAGTTAATGTTAATTAGTAAACTACGTTACTATCGTAATGCAATTAAAAAGCATAACGGCCGATGGAGCGATATCGCTAGAGAAGTACTGTATACTTGCAGAACAGTTCGACTTCTTTAATTAATAATGTAATATTATAATTACTAACGCATTTAAATTCGTTATTATTAATTGATCTTTATAGATTTATATCAAAGGAGTGTATTATTATTATAATTATTACCGCATACAATTAATATTAATTATTAAAAATTCGCAAGTTATCAGTGCAAGTTAAATAAAAAATTTAATAAATAATTGGAACTACGACTGTTCCAATTTTAAACAGATTTGTGTTTTTTGAATAATAATTCTCGATGAAGTTGTAGAAAGTTTTGTTATGTAGAGAATAAGACAGTCGTGGCTACTCCTCGATTTATGACGCTCCGACTTTCGTACGTTTTGAATTGCCATCATTCTCCAAAGTTTCAGCAGCAAATTTTTGGGTTCCAATTTTAAACAGATTTGTGTTTTTTGAATAATAATTCTCGATGAAGTTGTAGAAATTTTTGTTATGTAGAGAATAATACAGTCGTGGCTACTCCTCGATTTATGACGCTCCGACTTACGTACGTTTTGAATTACCATCATTCTCCAAAGTTTCAGCAGCAAATTTTTGAAAAAAAAAGCTTTTAAAATAAGGCCTACAGTATTTCTTTTAGTTATAAATGCTTCATTTATGTTAGTTATGCATGTACATGGCAATTGCAATGTATTACATGCATCGAAAAGTGAAAAACAGAGTGCTCCACTTATATTTATTTCTAAATTATGGCATCATTTTGGAGCCTAAGATAGCATAGGGGTATCCCTGCATGAAAATCATCGAATACAAAGCAGAATTTCGCTACATCATATTCCTCGCTTTATGAAAAAATGTTGATCCTACACTGAAGCAAAGAAATCAATCAGTTTAATGATAATCCCCGTATTGGCATTAAGACAGTGCTCCGACTTATAGACATTTTCGAGTTATGGCATGATTCTGAACCTAAGGTGACGTAACTTCGTGGTATGCCTGCATGAAAATCATCGTTTAAAGTTAGTAACACAGAGCATAATTTCACTACATCATATTTCTCGCTTTATGCAGAAATTGTTGATCCTACACAAAAACAAGGAAAGCAATCAACTTAATTATAATTCCCGTCCCAACATTAAGACGTAAAATTTAAATATTTATCAAAATAAACATCATGAGTTTCTTCTCACGTATTTCTGTAATTATTAAGCAAGCGTAACAATCCCGAAGTTCTCATAAATATCAAAAGCAATGGCCAGGTTTCTGATTTATTTCACGTCAATGATAATACCGATACACGTTAAATCTCAATCACTTAACAACCATATCAAAAAGTACATACAACCGCATCCTTTCTCGTTTCTACATTATCAAATCTTTCTTCGGGGCAATTACACCAATATAAATTCGTCTTTCACTATAGTAGCGGTTGAACACAAGTAATAAAACTATCAAGCTAATAAAGATAGTAAAATTAAGATGAGAATGGCAATAAAAGTGGTAGGAAAGTACTAGCTACACCGATACGCTATAAAGATAACGTTTTGCCACATTTATTACTATTCGTAAAGCTACACCGATACTACTACTGCTACTACCACTACTACCACTATACTACTACTGTATTTTTCTACTCTAAACGTGCTATGTAATAAAAAAAATTATAACACCCGCGGTATATAAATCCTCTCTAAGATGAAAAATAATATTGATAAAAAGTGAAAGTATACGGTTAAAATAGCCTCTCGAGGAATTTTAATTATTTATACGTATTGCCAGGATAATCTCTGTTACGATATGAAAATATCCATTTGTTTTCGGAATCTATTTTTGTTACAATGACGTACTTTATCGTCAATTTTTATTTTTATTTTATTATTTTTTTCTTTTTTTAACATTTTATTCTTGCAGTTAATGTAGGTTGACACGCGAATATAACGTCTACAGTAGCTTTTTTTTTCATTTTTATTTTTTTAACAGGGAGATAAGCTCGAATATTCATTAAGGTTGCACTGGAATCCGACTGTTAATTACTAGACAAAATTTAAACTAATGAAAAAGAAAACAAATTATATAAATATATATATATATATATGTGATATCTCTAGAATGCATAAATATTATTTGTTGTGTTAAATTTTTAATTATAAAGTAAATATATCGCAACGAATTGTTTAAATTTCTTTTGATATTTTTGATACCTTCGATGAAAAAATTATTATTATTTTTATTATACATAAATTTAATTAACGAAATATTTAATTTAATATTTAAAATTTTAAGTCCTTGATAAAATTTTTTTAATGTTGTTGTTATTAAAATTTGTCGGGGATTAATTAAATAAATTTTTCATAAGTTTCGCGAAACGTAACTTTTGTGTGGCGTACAGGTAAAGGATATTCATCAATTTATAATACTTTCGGATTTTTTATTTTTTTTTCATCTTCTAAGCAAGGTATCATTATTTAAAAATCAACAATAATTCATTTGCATTATTTTCTTTTCGTCTAGACAAATATAACATCAGAAATTCTCTTATTTATTACATTTATTCATAGGGAACATATCTACATAATGGAAGTACGATCGAAGCAGCTGTTACCTTTAAATATTGCAAATGCCCATCTTTTGTTTAATCTTGAGGGAAGTCTTCGTCGTAAAAATCTCGAAATTTACTGTAATATTTCTGATATATATATATTTTATAAAATTTAATTTTTCTTTTCCTCGTAATGAAGTCGCTTACATTGAAAATACGCACAAAAAAAAAAATATTGTTTTTTGATCGATAAGCTCGAAAGCAACGTCCTAAAAAAAATTAAAATTTTATTTAATGGATATTTATTAATTCGGTTTTAGTATAAATTATAAAATGCGTAATTTAGAAATTAATTAGCAAAACTGTTTTCGTCTCCTTAGCGGTTTTATGAGTTACTTTACCAAATTAACTCTCTGCTAATAACTTATGTACTTTCACTTTATTATAATTTCAATTTTCATTTTGAAATTGCTGAATATTTTTTATCTAATTAATTTTTTATTATTAAATTATATAAAATACAAAAGCAAACAAAGTTTTTATAAATTTGATATGAAAAAAAAAATTGATATTTTTTATCTAATTAATTTTTTATTATTAAATTATATAAAATACAAAAGCAAACAAGGTTTTTATAAATTTGATATGAAAAAAAAATTGAAAAAAAAAAAATGATTTCAGACATGAACATTTTATCAATCGATTCTTACCGTTTCCAATTATCTCACTTATTTAGACACGTTTGTAAGTTTTCAAGTTTCAAAAAGATTTAAAATAATTATTCATTTATTTCTGTTCGATTCTTTTTTTTTAATATTGTAAAAATTATTATTTTTTATTTTATTTTTTAAGCGACTAATTAAAATTTTCTCAGTAAAAAGAAGTTGCAAGTACCAGGTGTCAGTTCCGAGTGTAATGAAATAAGGGTCATCTCTCTCTCTCTTCTCTCTTCTCTAGCTTTTCTCCTTAAATTATATGTAAAAATAAGTAGTTTTTTTCGTGCTATTGGTTGGTTTGCTATCATCAAAGTTTTCGGTATATGATTTTCATGCAGAATTACAGAAAAAAAGAAAGATCTCTGTAACTTAACTGAAGCTAATCACTTCTAGTAGAAAGCCTTCGGATGCGAGGAAAAATTTAATTATTAACGATTAAAGACGAGTCATAAAAACATTGCAGAAATTTCCAGCGTATTTATGCATCAACACATCTTTCATTTTTGTGTCATTTTTATATTTCAGCATCGCGAAAAAAGAAGAAAAAAGGAAGAAAATGTTTATATAGGATAAAGAAATGTGTTTCGTTTATACATATTGCATAGCAGCATTACTGCGATCCCATTATCCATGAAGGATTGGCTGGTATATAAAGACAGGATATAAATTACGTATCATATTTCTTTTCAATAAAAATTATTTATATCCAGTTTGACATCGAAACAGTCACAGTTTCGAAGACAAAACAATTGTGCCAAAACACAGAGTCGGATTTCTAAGTTATTCCAATGCTTTTTGCATGAATTTTACCTTTTTTTTCGTTTAATTTTTTTTTCGCTTTAAACTACATAAGCGGAATATTTTTTATATTTTTTATTTTAAAACTGAATTAAATCGTAATTTGTAAAAATATCTCAATGATCGCAAGATAAAGCTACAAATAATTTAATAAAAATAATCGGGAAAGCAACCTGTTACTTTTTTAAAATTATTAATATTCATATTTTAGAAAGATTCACTGGAAAAAAATCTTAATAAACACTTTAATAATTATTTTTTACTACAAGTAAAGATTATATTTTTATCTATTTATTTTTGCTTGAATATATTGCTCATTGATACGAATGCATTCGAGAGCAATGAAACTAAAAGATTTATTGCAATTTATTTTGTCATAAATTTTCGTAGCGAAAATAAGAAAATGATCGTTTGACTTAAATTTTAACCAAAAAAAAGATGATAAATCTTTCAGAAAATTTGAGGACATTACAGAAAAATAGCACTCGGAAATAAAAGAAAAAATTTCGAGCTTATTTGTAATTTCGTGTTTTCGATGTGCCACAGATATAAGAGATTTAACAATTCTTGAGGATTTTCTGCAGATTTTTCTTCTAAATTATGCAACTATTATTTATTAGTTTAATATTATTTTTTGTTTATCTTGTGAATTATAATATATCAATGGCATTAGCACAAGAATAAGAATATTATAAGCCAAATATTCTAAAACAATCATATTATTTTAACGTTAAAATGGCATTCCAGACTGATGCTGAACAAAAATTCTGAAGTATACAGCATTAATGCGTGTTTATGTGACGATAACTAAAGCATATTTATGATAAATAATAAGTAACTATGTTGGTAATACAGGCCATCCCAAAAATAATGCCGTTTTTAGCATTAAGTTTTGAAAGGATATAAAAGATAATTTTTTGTTAATTTAATTAAGAATATATGCTCCATCTGAATCAACAACACCAATGTTCTGAAAGCTTCAATCGTGTTTAGACAAGCTGAGACATGTTTTAAAACTTCTGTCATGTTTAAACAAGATGAGACACATTTGAACAAGTACAATATAAATAAACGACATTACTTTCAGAATGAACTGATACTTCAAGAATATGGTTTTTAATCAGTTTTATTTCGTTATATTGTTCACAAAATAATGTTTTTTTTCCGGATAAACAATGAACGAACGAAAATTGATTGGTTACAAGTCTATAGAATGCATATCAACATTTTTCACAACACCAATGTTCTGAAAGCTTCAATCGTGTTTAGACAAGCTGAGACATGTTTTAAAGCTTCTGTCATGTTTAAACAAGATGAGATACGTTTGAACAAGTACAATATAAATAAACGACATTACTTTCGGAATGAACTGATACTTCAAGAATATGGTTTTTAATCAGTTTTATTTCGTTATATTGTTCACAAAATAATGTTTTTTCCGGATAAACAATGAGCGAACGAAAATTGATTGGTTACAAGTCTATAGAATGCATATCAAGATTTCTGCATCTAACAAAATGAAGAAAGAGGAATTTGCGTACAAAATATACACGCAAACGTATACGCTGATATAATCCTCTTTTCTGATGTCATTGTTCGGAGAAAAAGAAGATTGATAAGAGAACTGTAAAAAGTGAAAACAATTTACGGATTTAAATCGTCGAAATGGATTGCTTAATTCCAGATATTCGAATCTCCAAGAAATGGAGAAGAAAAAGAAATTCTGCAGTTTTTTCTTCGATATTATTGTTTTTCTTAAATTCTTTATAGCATATTTATTATATAGGAACATTTTTGACTTATTTTTATAGAATAATTTCATAAAAATAAATAAAATTTTTATTTATTCCTATGGAATAGGCCAAATTTTTCAGTTTAAAGAAAATCGTTAAATATACACATTTCTACTCAAAAATAATTCCTTTTGAAGTATAATTAAATCTGAAATCAATAAATATCTCAGAGATCTTTATTGCCATCGAGAATAACTACCGATACAATACAAACGAAGTATCGCAAGTTGTAATGCCGTTACGCAATTAATGCGCTAATAGGATTCGGTTAATTATTTTATTAATGAAAATAATAAAATTATTATTCATTTTTTAATAAGATGACTGCAAAAAATATAAAAGTTTCTTTTCTTAATTGAATCAATATGAGTAATTATGATATAAATGCACATTACGGAGGTTGTACCAAGCAGTAAAAACTAATATTGAGAAAATTCTTGAAAGAATCAGATGCTAGAATTTTTTTCCTGTTTGAGTTCAACCAACGAATTATTTATTTAATGATTGATATGGATAAAGAACTTCAGTGATTTGTGGTTAATTTCAGAACAGTATTCTGCATTCTCCAATTATACTGAATGATATTCGAAAAAAAACTTAATAATGGTTACAGTAATCAGCAAAAATTAACATAATTTTTCTACTGAAACCAAGAAGCATTACTTTTTCTAAGTATATAATATTTAAACTAAATTTTTGAGATATTTTTTTATGGTAACACAAGATTAGCTAGCAACTATGTCGAAGATGAAACTCTTAAAATTTTTAGTAAATTTATTATTATTTTCTCGATACTTGTTGATTGTTGAGTGAGATGCAATATCTTTGAATTTATGCTTTTAATTAAAAAAAAAAGTTAATAATCTGAAATGTATTCATATAAATAGAAAATTTATTATTGTATTCATTAGTGTTTTCGAGGCTCTCGGTTCGGATTTATATAAAACTGTCGAGTTTTTTTTTTTTCCTTTGTAATATGATTTCCAAATTAAGAAGTAAGGTAAAGAATAAGAAAAATAAAAAAATTCTTTGAAGTTTCCTAATTGGACGAAAATAATGAAAGTCTGGCTATTTTTGTGATATTATATCCCAAAAAAAATAAAAATGGCAGAAAGACATTTCTGTTTTGCGCCTTTATTTCTTGCCTTTTATATTGTTTTATTCATTAATCAATTCAAAAACGCCAACCATAAAACGCAAGAAATTAAAGAAAAATAATAGTTGAATTACTGATACATGTGGTCACATCAAGAAAAGCAAGATAAAGGGGATAAAAATAAAGAAAATCGCTATCGTATTGATAGCAGTGTAGTTGTCGATTTGAATGTTAGAAGATTATCCTTTAGATGAAAAATATTGGATAGCAATAACAGTTAAAAATTAAAAGAAAAACGAGAAACGTTTCCATAAAAAAAAAAACAGTTCTCCATGCCTGATGAAAAACATCCTCAGGCTGGATGAGAACTAGTCATCAAAACGGTAAACCTCAAAATATTTTCTTAAAAATGTATTTGGAAATCTTGGAAAAAACATTAACATAATTTAATGATTTATTTAAGAGAAATAGAGCAGCAAGATCTTCCTGATCTTTTCTCATTTATTGGGAGTTATATAGCAATTGACTGAACTGCTGCATAACGAGTAAAACCCAGAAGAGTTTTAATAAGATAAAACTAGCTTTTAGAAACAAAACTTTGGATGAGAAGACGTCGATCGAAGTTTCTTTGGCGAAACTATCTTATTAAATATAGTGCTATATAATTTTTATGGGTATGTTGTAATGATATAATCCCGTAAATCTGTAATTATAGAAAGGTTGAATTATATTTATAACGATAAATTCCTTTTATAGTTATCGTTAAAAATCCTCGCGATTTCGATAAAGTAAAAAAAGAAGAAAAGAAGATATCCCGGAACATAAACGATCCCGAACAGATATACAAGTTATCAAGGTTTAACAGCCAGATAGTAGAAGGAACGATAGACTGCTACAAAAGAGTATATTTTCGCAAGTCACAAATGAGAAGCAATTTAGCACCTTACCACATCATGTTTACAAAACGGCTTAGCGAGCGGTTCCTCCCGTTGTAAAATTCGGATTAACTGCCGTGCAAGTGTATTGCAGAATAAAAGGGTGGCAAGTACGAGTACCTATGAAGGTTGGAGTAAAGTATAACGTATGTTGACGCGCTTTCGAATACGAGTAAAGTAGAAGGAAGGAAGAAGAAACGATCGTTAATGGATTTCCGATTTCGTGGCTCTTTACGTATACTTCCAATAATCTTATTTGAAAAACTGGTAAATAGGCTAGAGGAGTAATATCCTGATCTTCTCTACTAAGAAGGAAGATTTCGTTGAAAACTTTCTGGATTTCGTCCGATAAGTTTACGACGTTAGATGTTTTTACGAGTGCTACATATCTTTTTTATTTTTTTACTTCTTCTTTTTTTGGCAGTAGTATTACAGAATGGTGTCTACTAATATGGAGAATGGAGAGATTTTCTAACTTTTCGTCTTTTCTATCTGTATCTCTCGCTCTCTCTCTCTCTCCGAAAGCAAGCTGATAAGGCTAATTTGTTGGCGGTTTGGTTGAATAGAATTTCGATAGTCTATCAAGTAATCTGGGATATTACGGGAATCATTGCGGATTCAATACAATCGGTTGCACTCGAGTAAAGAAATTAGCGTGATTTGCAATTCTTTTGCTACCAGCTTCGCTGCGGTATCTTGTTATGATTTATGATTTCCGATTGAATTTTTCGAAGGTTGGCCACACAAAATTTAGCATTTGCTTTACTGCATGAATAATAGGTTAAAGTCGAAGCTGTTTTTCATCATCAAGTGCAGTTTTTGCCACGTTACAAACTAAAAACGGAATATTTAATTGCAGAAAACATTTTTTTATAATTTAAAAAAAACATCGATTTACTAGTATTAAAATTTATTGATTAAACATTTGAAGATGTGGTAACAACATATATACGAAAATTAGTAGAAAATCATTAAGATATCAGCGAATAAACATTTTTTTTTTCTTCCATCCTCCGCCTCATAAAAGAACCGCAAAACGCATTTGTTACATTTGAACATTCGTAAATGTTTAGTCGGGATTTTTGGTAAAAATTTTTACGCTTTACGGTTTTATGAACATCTCTCATCAACTGTGAATTTTCAATTCTGGATAAACGTCTGACAAACAGTCCTAAAAATCAATTTTGTAGCAACATTTTCGGCTTAATTTACTCGTTATTGCCAATATACTGCAAAACTCGACTCTAATGTTGATTGCACGATAAAAGTTTCCCCTTTTATGAAAAGTTAACAATTTTCTAATTATTAATATTTTCCAAATGGAATTTTTGTTATTTAAAATCGATTCTGTAGAATTAATAGCGAAATCATTGTTAATTTTCTTATTAAATTAATAAAAAAAATTATTGTTTTTTATTATTATTTCTTTCGTTCTCGTTAAATAAGTGAAAAAAATTAGATATTTATGCACAAATTTCTTCAGTAAGAAAATTAATTTTTTTGTATAATATTATTATTATTTTAAAATTTATTTTAATGAACGAAGATAAATTCTGTTTCGTTCCACTGAACGTAAATTAATGTATTATTTAATTAGATATCAAATACATTTCTTTATTTTATTCTTTAATTTAGTTAATAAGCTAAATTTTATATATTTATTTTAATTAACTGATAGAATTCTGCTTTATCGCTTGCATATATTTAATTACTAATTTTTTTTTATTTTTAAACCATTAAAAAAATTGATTTATCTATTCATTTCGTCCATCAGTTCGTATGTCTGTTATCGAGATATCTCAAATTACCTGAGCTACATGCGTGTTAATTTCGAGGACGCCACGTGGTCTCGTTGCAAAATGGCGACTGTTCAAAACATTAAAATACCGATATCTCAGGAACTATTTGTCGCATACGAATGAAATTTTTGTCATTTAGAAGGATTTTAGATATATTTTTCATCATTACTTCTATATCTGTTCGTTAATCATTATGTAAATAATTTCCACAAAAAGCATTCAAATTTTAGACCATTGTTCTTGCAATACGTCTGCTAATTTTTATTGCCCATCCGAAAAGATGTAGAATTTCTAGAATTTTATAAATTCTATATACTGTTTCTGAAACTATTTGTCACCCATGAAAGATATGATACTCATTCGAAAGATTTTTTTTATATTAAAAAATGGTTGTAACGTTCCTTACTATCATTGAAAGCTTTACTTATATTTTTTTAAAGGTATTCTTTCGAATAAATGTTTCAGTTTAATATCCACATTTTAATCTAGATTTTACGGCATTTTTCAACTTACAAAAATTTTTATTTTCTCTATTTGCAGTTCGTTAAATAACGAAGGAATAATATATATTATTAATTAAGGAATAATATCAATTTAATAAAGCCACTTTTAAAAACCGTGAATTGTCAACTTTAGAATTTTTTTCCTCCCTTCCTCCTATTCTTATAAAAGTCAATACTTTTTTAAAAGGATAAGCAAAAATCTAGTTGATAGCGGATCTCATAAAACACATAAAGATTTTAAGTACCCAACTGCTGCTCTTTAATGAGATTTTTTTTCTTTCTTCAGCTTCTTCTTCTTCATCTTTGCGTGTATATTAATGGCATTTCTTATTATATTATTATAAGTTTCTAAGGATAATTTATTCATGTTATCGTGAAGAGTGTTATTTATTTGTATATATGCATTTTGGAATGTCTAGCAATAAACGTCAACAGGAAATGAAACATGCAAGAATGTGAAATAATAAATATCTGAAGAGTAATACATCCAGAAATATATATATATATATATAAATATGAATTTTATTTTCCTTTTCCATTATTAAAATAGCACTTCTACAAATTTTTATATATATATATATATATAAATATGAATTTTTCTATTTTTTTCTTTCTTTCTTTTCGTTTTTAATAATACACTTGGAGAATTAATATGAGAATTCTTCCATTCTCTAATGAATCGGTTGTTATGCTCTATATGCGGCGAGAAAATGAAAATATTTTATTATGGTTACATAAAATAACTCTACAGTAAGGTAGTTAAGGAATACTTTCGGAACTTTCTTTAAAAGAAAAAAAGAAGAAAATACCCAAAGTAATCTCTAGATAGTAACATGAAAGAGGGTGTACTTTCTTGATTCTTGCATACGTTCAATATCTAGAGGCAAAAGTTTCCAGGTTCGATGCGTATCGATGAGATAGAAAGATATTGGACACCCAAGCATCTTTCCAATCTCCCGTGTCTGCCAACCATCTGTCACAATGTGGACTTAAGCAGTGTATGTGGGAAATGGTTGTCTGTGGTCAAACAGTGAGAAAACACAGGCAAAACATGCAGCGTGTGTTTTCTTGGACTACTTCGAATGACAAAAGTGGATCTGAAAAGTATTACTTACGTCAATATTTCATACAGTGTTGCAGACACGGTAAACAATTGAATTATACAGTGGATAACACGAAAAACACAAAAGAAGAAGAAGAAATTCCATCTATTTTTCTAACATAATTAACAACTAAATTAAAGAAACAATAGATAATTGTAATTTACGTATAGTTTTAACAATACATTTTTAACAATGTCTTCTATCTTTAAACAACAAATTTTTTCGTCTTCTTGAATTATTATCAGAGAAAGAAATGAAATTTTGGACATCTTTAAATAATTCAAAAACGTTTTAAAATATTTAATGTTTAAGACGACATTAAAATTTATTTTTTAATACGTAGCAAAAAAATCTAATATTTTTATTATTATTATTTTTTATGTTCAACTTTATCATTTTCAAAATATGTTCTTTCAACTATTCATTTTGATACTGCTGTTGAATTTTTCGACAAACTGGAGTTTCGAAAATATTTTTACCTGGATATATTTTTGAAATTGGCGAAGATACCGTTTTTCCCCCCCTCTTCTTCTTTCTATCTGCATTGTTTCGTTCTAGCAATTTCAGGATATCCGAAATTTCTGAAAAAGGAAATAATAAAAAAAGAAAGAAAAAAATGCATTTGATGTCGTGTTGATGGATGAGAGTGCAAAGTCTGCGCTTTTCATATCGTTTTGGTAGTTCCCTTGTTGACGTAAGACCGATAGGCCATAGTTGAACTCGATACTGACCTTCACACTCCTATATAAGCTAGAAGATTTGGATAATGTTAGATCGGTTTTATTTTTTTTTCCTTTTTCCTACTGCTGGATTTCCTATTTCCTGATGGATATACGTCAAGATATTTTTATGGCCACATAAAAATAACGTATAAGTTACGCGTGGAAAGTAATATCGAAGAACAAAAAATCCCATTCGAAACTTTGTACAGTAGAATATAAAAAAAAGTATAAAATTCTAAAAAAATTTTTTTCTATTATTATTATTATTTTACTCTTTGGGTCAAATATAAACTATATACGTTATTTTTATCGTCACGTAAAGTTATCTATAAGAATATATATTCTGACCCACGATTAATTTAAATTTATGAAATTATTTTAGCATGCCATACTCACGTTAAAAAATTTTACATGAAGCCATAGAGATATTGCATAGTTTACCATAATTTCTAGCATATTGAAAAATTATAAAACTCGCGTATAACTCTATTCGATTAAAGTAAAATTCGCTCCTTTTTTTCTTGCGCTCCAAGTTGTTTATTAGTTTGTTTTACGTGTTGGCTCCCAAGGGATAGGAAACCTAGTCTGAAATTAAAGACGTAAAAGTACTCTTGGACTTGCTTCACTTACCTGCTGCTTCCATTCTACTGTAGAACCTTCTGTACAGTTAGGTTTTATGGCCTGGATCTGCCAGTCTGTGGGGAATATGTTGGCAATACTGGACGTTGTTGCTCCTGCACAAGACCCAATTCATATATATATATATGTGCCCTTATATTTGAAGTCTTTATTTTGTTTTTTTTCTTTCGAAATATAGTTGTCCTTGTGGCACAAGCAAGTAGACGATGCGAGAAATTTTTTCCATTTTTTTATTTTTTTTTTGTACGAGTATGTTTTAAATTTTTCGTGCTGTTTAGTTCGGTGTATGGGTCGTAAAATATGACGTTTTCAAAAATATTTTATACACACAGACTCTCTTCTCACACGGTTGTAATATTATAACTGAGCTCTTTCAATTAATATTTATTCGCCGGGTAATTTACTTTAATAATGTTGGATTTCACTAGTGTAATTTTTAATTAAGCAATGCATCACAGTTGCTTGGTTTTCATGCTATGACAGCTCGTTTCATAAATATTTACCGCTTGATCTATAATGGAAAATTTTCAGATGGTTTGAGGTAAATGATATCGTAGTAGTTACAGAACTTAGGATAACGTTTGCAGTTTATTCTTCTCTTTAACATAGAAAAAAAGAAAGATAAAGAAGAAAACAAAACGTGGAGTTTAATATCGCAGGAAGAAAATGAGCGGGAGGGGAGGAAATTTAACAAAATATAATATTTTTGTTTAGAAAACCCGATAAGATTTTTACAGTTTCATAAGAAACTCTGATTACTCTCGTGTTTATTCAAAAAATAATAGTTGCTGCATTTAAAACTTTTCGTATAAAAAAGTAATTATATCTACCGCTTGCAAAGAGGAATGGGGATAAAGAAAAAAATCTCCAGCATCAGTTTTCTAGATCTTTTCTGATAAAAATTGACGTTAAAATTGATTTAGAAATTTTAAAGTTAAATTGATCAATATTTTTTGGAGTAATTTCTTTCTTGTTTTGTTTCGTTTTAGTTTGTTTTCTTATTCAAACAGATGTTTTGCCTGTGTGTGACAATTTACGGTGACACGAATTGAATAAAACTTAACAAACGAAAGACTTTCTTCTACTTTTCTTTTCTTTTTATTTTATTTCCTTTATATTGAAAGGTGAAACCATTGAGAAATTCAGCACACAAAGTCTTGGGAATAAGCTTTATCCAGGAGTAGTGGATAAGTGAAAGATAACCATGACGTTTTCGTCACCATCCTCCGAGAATAAAAATTCAATAGTCGTGTTACTCTTACTGTTTTACAGTAAAAATATATATAAAAAAAGGATGTTGCAAACTACAATAGCAGAAAAAAATAACCAAGTTGTTACAGAATTTGGTAAAAAAAAAAGTTCGAAATAAACAGCTCGCTTATAGATTTCGAATTGAATATATATATAAAATTTAATGATTTTTTTTTTGAAGTCTCTTAATTTTTAATCTAGTTCGGAAATTCTCCAAAAGTTTTGCTGAGAGCGAAGTATTGGGAAAATTGTCTAGTGTGGAACCCATAATCTGATTATATAGAGAGGCGCCCTAGATAATTGGCTCCCTTAGTTGGTGATTTGTGGATCGATGTCAAAAGAATCAACTAAGCAGGTCTACGGGGATCGACAGAACAAAATTTTTTTTCTTTATGAGTTAAGGATGACTTTAGATCGCATTCTTCTACTATCAAACTGCATTTGTGTATCATAAATTGAATGTGCATCATCGACGCATTACAAAACTTTATAATACTGTTCGTTCAACTTTCGTAAACTAATGTTGTTGTTTTTGTTTTTATGCGGACCTTTATCCTCGTCTAAATAACTCAATAACATTCTGTATTGCTTGTTAAATCATGTCTCGCTAAGCTTCTCTACCGAAAACGTATCGTATATCCCGAAGGCATATTGCATATTTTCGATATATCTTCGTTATTCTGTGTCAGGAGGGATTTTTACTACTTATATTACTATATTATTTATCTTATTATCAATAATTGCTCGATCTGAAACAAATAAACTACTGTTACCAAACATTATTAGTACATAATAGAGAATTTATTATTTATCCATAACTTTAAATATTTATCATGGAATTATCTTGTATTTGCTCCTCTATTAAGGTTTTTTTCTGGTAACTCTATTATGTGTTTAATAATGGAGTATTGATTAACATAACACGCTTAACCATAGACATAATTTTTTTAGTTTCTCGAAAGATTTTATACAAATTAATATTTTATAGGAAATAATGGAAGATAGTGATGTTTTGCGGATGATTTTTTAAGAGTTCCAAACGTAAATAATCCTATAAATGAAAGAAACGATGCTTATCGCAGCTGTTTTGTACTTCTGGAGATAAAATTATAATCATTTTTCAAAAACTTTCACGAAGTTACCCACAATGGCAATTTATCTAAATTTTTACGCATGGTTATGCGAAGCACATGGCTAAAAATAAAAATAAACTCTTGTAAGTTGGATGTATGTTACGAATTTTATGGGATTTTGTTTCGCATTAGAGTGTAGCCCAAATAAATAACTTTTCATACACTTCCGCGCTCGCGTAATTACCGAGGAAGAGCCTTTTTTAATGAGGATAAAATGTTTAAAGAAACGATCAAAGAAATACAATGAATGCTCATTTATCATTGGCTAATCTTAATCATTGAATTTTTTAAACACAAAAGAGAAAATTAGGAAGTCTTTTAAGGACTGGGCCGAAAAACAATGGCTAAAAATAGTAAAGACAAAGAGCAGCATCATCGATTTTTCTTGGTGATCTCATTCAATCAGTTACTGAAGAAAACGGCGATAACGTTAGCGGTTTCACAGACAAAAAGGGGGTAAAAGAGAGTTGTTTGACTATCATCGATCACGTGGTATGCCGTACAATCGAAAGGAGAAGTTGTTTAACACGGAAATGATTGATAGACATAACGTCAGCACGGAGGATAAGCAAAACCTTAGCTTTTTTTCTCTCTCTTGTCCTTCCATGTCCAATAAGGCGTGTCTTCGACAACGTCGTTCACTCGCACTCTGTTTTATTAACGCTTACTCAAACAATCCTACATGCGACTATATGAAAACAAATACTGCACCCAACAGTAATCATAATAATAATGATAATAATACCTAAACAGTAAAGCCGACTTCCAGGAAATCAAAACAAATGGCCAATTTGCTATAGTGGTCTGGATAATGGACGATTAATACTACGGTAGAACAGTAATCATACCTTCTAGATAATTATTACATATTTCTCTACGATTAGATAAATTGTAGTTAATGGAAGGGAAGGATTCGCAATTAATTAACCTTTAAATCCATTTTCAAAACCAAACAAAACCTAGATCTGTTACAGAGAAAAGAAAACAAAAAAGGGCATCTCAAGGAAAAAAAATCGAGTTTAATAATTTTTCCATTTCTGTATTATGGAATATATTTTAATGCAGCTGTTTCTTATAGAGTTTTCTCGGTCGGAAATTTTTTTGAATATGAAATCTGCTTTGAGACTTATTGGAACTTCACTATGTCTTTGCACAGGAAACAGTCAATATGCTTTTTGGTTAGCATGAGGAAAGAACGTATACACTGTCACTGTGTTGATATTACTGCTGGGTTAGCAAATAATAAAGACGTTAAAATCAATCTTAACAGAAAAGTTGCACGTAAAGTCTCTCTACAACTTTCGCTTCATTATAAAATAATTGTAGTGCCGTTTAATGCACATATCAAAAAGAGATTTGACAAAAATTTCACATTATATATCGTCTACTTTTTTTATTGTTATCTTTGTTTCCCCCACAAGAAAAATAAAACGTTGTTATACCAACTTTTATGCATGGATTAGCACGACTAACGTGATTATCTAGCAGATATCAATTATATAGAAGAACATAAACTTTTTCTCATTAAGTTCTAAAAATATTGCAACTCGTTTTGTTTGCAGGAAAATCGATATATAATTCTTTATGCAATTTCTGAATTTACTGAAAACAGTATTCTTTTTTTCTGAAAAGGAATCGAATATTCTTTTTCTCTCTTTCTCTTAATTGTTTCTCTTTGGAATTTTTTTTAACTTAAATGTCGAAAGCCAAACTAGAGTTTCTCCCTGTTAAAACATTCGTGTTCTTTCTTATTTGTTTAGATCTGAAGGTATCACGTCTACTAAAATATTTTGTACACATTTATCACTTTATATATATATAAGTATGCAAATCTTCGAATTGAATAATTCAAACGTGCTCAAGTATTTTTTCTTAAAAGTGCTCTCTTGAAAATTTAGATACAATATTATATTCTGTATATATAGTATATGTATATATATATAAATCTACAGTTTTATAAATTTCGGCATGGTTACAATAGGAATTTTCTGAGACATTTATATTTTATTATTCTAGAGATATAAACGAAATGTATATACTCGAGAAAACAGAAAGATACAGAAAGAAATATAATGTCGCATACTTTATACATAAGAAAATCTCAATGTTTTTTCTTGATAATCAATATTTAAATGTCGAGTTTTTTTATTATAAAATTTTATTCATATTTTCCAATATAATTAAGACGCATAAAGCGGAATTTTACCTGTTTTTGCCGGTTTTATACATGTAAATTATGTTTATCTTATGTTTACATTTATCTCATTGAAGATTTTATTTTTTGATTCGAATTAAAAATGTTTCAAAATTTATAGAAATGCGTATGAAGTTTATATATTGTTTTATGTAAATATTGAAGTAAGAAAAAAAAATTTTTAATCGAAATTTTCTGTTTGTAATCGTTATACAAACAGAAAATTTCAATTAAGAAATCTGTTTATGAATGATTTGCTATTATCGATGAACTTGCAAACCGTTTTTAAATAAAGAATAAAAATATTTCTTTATTATTATTATTATTATTATTCATTTAAAAAGACGTAAAAATTCAAATTACATTCAAAAAAAAAAAATAAATAATAAAAATTCGTTAGATTTATATTTTTATCCGGTAATTTTCACCAAATAATAAAAATCAATGAAGTTTTTTCCAAAAAAGTATTAAAAATACTTCAATAGAAATAGCCTACAAAATCATTCCTACTTATCCAGAGAACAAAATTAAGATTTCTTATTTTTCAGGTCACTGGTTTTTATTCAGATATTCTTCGAAGAATATTTTAATACATATCTTTTTTTTCTTCTTCTTTTTCTTCCTTTAAAGCGGTTTAGTTTGTAGTCATAGAATATGGAACTTTTAAACTTTACCTAGTAAAATCCGTCACAATTTTTCGGTAAAAAAATAAAATAAAAAAATTTCGAAATAGTGGGTCGTATATAGTATAGACTTTTATCTTTTCCGCTATACCTCCAGATATCTCCCCAGGCAAAATATATTAGATTGAAAGTCTGTATTTTTTTTCCGTTTTTTTTATCATACACAATCTATTGTTCCATTCTTTAATGCGGAGAACTCTTTCAAAAACGAAAGAAGATAAAATGATGAAATTAGCCTTGTAACTTCGTAAGTAGATTTTTTTTATTTATATACATAGTTCTTATTATATTCCTGTTATTTTAGTTCCCATATTTATTTTTCCATTAATTTTATATTCGAAATCTTTCTATTAAAAGATTGGCTAACCAGTAATTACACTTAAAAATTAGCAAAAAAGAAAAGTTCGCTAAATGACATTGCATAAAATTTGCATTTTTGTTTTATCACTATTATTCAAGTTGTGCGAAAAGTTATTTAAATTTTTCCATCGTAAAAGCTGATGTTTTATTATCGATATTGCAGAAAATAAAACACGGAATATTTTTAAAAATTGCAAACAAATGTTTATTCAATTATAAATTGTTGTTACGGTTAAAAGTAAATTGCTATTCGAAATGAGAATTTAGAAAACTCTCTTTATCTTTTCTTGTTGCTGTTGCTGCTGCTGGTGGTGGTGGTGGTGCTGCTCTTAATCTAATTAATCGAAACCGCACAATTTCTTAAACGGTTTATGTTAAATGATTGTATAAAATAGCTATTAGTGTCGATTCTAAAGAATAAAGTTAGGAAAATACTTAAAATAGAGATAGTATTACCGTACTGTGATGTGTTAAGTAGCAATTTGGTTTGTTGTAAATTGACCATCGTATAAGTAAAAGAAAAAAAAACAGTAAAAGGAAAAAAAATCCCTTCCAAGAAGTAAAGAAAAGCGATTTGTGGTAACAAAGAAAAAGAGGAGAACATTCGGAGAGGTTTTTGAAGAACACGCCCGATTGCTTGATGTGAATTGAAACGTTTTTTTTTTAAATCGATGTAAAACTGTTTGAATTTTCATTCAGATATATTTATAGTAATATTCTTCTTTAACAGAACTCAAATTTTTTGCAATAATAATAATTTAAATTGTCGAGAAATTGAGTAATAATGACTTACGCTCGTGTATCCAATAATCAGATATGATGCAACAATCAGATGTGACGTAACAATAGACAAGACGCAAAACAGAACTCAAATTTTTTGCAATAATAATAATTTAAATTGTCGAGAAATTGAGTAATAAATGACTTACGCTCGTGTATCCAATAATCAGATATTATGCAACAATCAGATGTGACGTAACAATAGACAAGACGCAAAAATCATCAATTACGGTTTAGATTTTAATCAGATTTCGGATGATAATTAAAATTTTTATAAAGTAAGAATAGCAATTCAAAAATTATTGTTTTTTTTCAGGAATTGAGTAATAATAAGTTACGTTTGTTTTCAATAATGAGAAATAACAGACAATAGATTAGGATTTATGATATAACAATGTGTTTCGTAAAAATTAGATAAAATGCAATAATGGGTTTAAGTGTGAATTTTGTTCTGATTTTTGATTACTAATAAAAATTGTTGTAAGCTAAGAATTCAATTTCAGAAAATTAAATAAAAATAACCAAATTTCAATTTTTTCCAACAATTAACTGTGATGCAACAATTGAGTGCGATATATGATGTAACAATGAACAAATGGCAAAAATTTAATATGACATAATAATAGATTAAAAGCGTAAAATTTATATGGATTTTCGTGTAGACTAGGCATTCGAAAACAGAACTTTTCCCAAAACCAAGTGAAACAAAACATGTTTTGTTTAAATAAAGCGTTTTTTTATTTACATATTGGTATATTTTTAGCATTTCTTATTTTAAAAAAGAATTTAAGTTATAAATTTTTTATCATTTTTAGACACGCCATCGCCGAATAGCACTACTGTAACATGGCAGAAAATCTCATTAAGATTCATAATAAAAATAGAAGTTAATAATATATATTCATGTTGTTTATCCTGTTGTTTTTAAGCGTTAAAAATAAATGTTGTAGTAGCATATCATATATTATTCTGCTCATACCTAAAAAATGTATTATGAATCAAAGAATAAAGGTCTCACATGCAATGTATACATCAGGACCTGCGACGTTTACATGATCAGAAAGCTAATGCTTAATGTAGAAATTAAATATACTTTAAATCAGAATAAAATATATTTACTTATGCAAATATTATAAATTTACTGGAAATATTTTTGCGAGTATGCATCAGGCAGATAATTCGACAATTTGAACACATAGTAGATGAACTCAGAATATAAATTGGGTTAGTTTGATAACTTAGGCCTACTAACTATGCAAAATGTCTTACTCGATAGGACTCCGAGTCAACTTTCAAATTTTTGAAAATTTATTTTCAAAATATACCAATGTCTTCCATGCATAACAAACCGAAGAAAAATATATATATTCTTTATTGTTTTGCAGCAGAATTTTTTCAACAACGTGCAGAAAATTACTAAAAAGAAATTTTTATAAATTTATTAAATTATAATTTTAAGAATTATTATTTTATCATGCCATATTTTCATTTTTGAGTTTTCGATAACGAGTTATGATGCAACAATGATCTGTGATGTAACAATGTTTATGCCGTTAAAATTAGTTACGACGTAATAATAGGTTTAAACACGAATTTTATGTGGATTTTAATTAATAATCGAAATTCTTTCATGCCAACATGCCAACTTAAGAAATTGAATAATAATAATCTAAATTTATATTTCCAATAAGGAGATGTGACGAAACAATTGATTATGATGTGATATAACAATGAGTAATTTTCAAAAGTTATAACAATGGATTAAAAATGTGGACTTTTTAATGATTTTAACTGATAAAGTTAATAATCTGTATATTAGACACGATTTCATTAACTAATAAAACATATGTGACAAAAATCAACAGGTAATCATGAAAAATGTTTAAAAAAACCACCCAAATCATATTGGACTAATTTTACAGAGCAGAAAAAATTAAAAAAATGTTATATGTTCTTATAAATTATACATTTAATACTCTTATAATCTCAGCTTTTTATAATTACCATCATTTCATGCAATATGTATCATAGAAAATTTTTTTTATATTACTTCAGGGCTGCACTTGGTACCAGTTGTAGCTTAAGTCTTCATATTATTCTTCACTAAAAAAATATTAAATGCATTTGAAGGGCCTCCAAGGGACATAATACACATAAACCCAACCCATCTCTCCTATAAAATTAGTTTAGCGTGACTCGAGTGGTTTTTAGCTCTGTGATACAGAAAAACGACTGCGATAAAAAATAATCGTTAATAAAACAACTAAAATATTTTATTTGTAAGATTTTATCTTATTTTACGAGTGTAAAACTCAGTGCAAAGTTCGTGAAGCTCGATGAGTTCAGCTAGTTATTAAATTAACGGAGCAAGTTACAAAGTTGTTTGCGCATCGCTGTTTATTCAGATACTTCCGAAGCTTTAAAGATTAAACCAAACTTTGCATATTCAGTTGCAAATATTCTAGATCAGTTCCTTCCAGTAAAATATCCCGAAAGCAATTTTTCAATATGGATAACTAACTATGAACTCGAGAATGTGTGCCAGGAATACTTGGCCGCATTAGATCTCTCTGTAATAAGAGAGTAAAATAAATAACTCCTTTAACGGTTTAGGAAAATGGTGGTTTTGGTTGACCGACCAACAAACAACACACACATAAACAGAAAACAAACAGAAAAAGTATTAACAAGCTTCGTTTCTACCGCTTAAGAAGTTCAGCAAAATATTATACTCTGCTAACATCTATATTTTTTATGTTTGATAAGAAAAATAATAATAAATATTAAAATACTTCTAAAATTGATTGGCATGTTATTTTGTTTACACTATACGTTTTTTATCGATTTAACGTGTTTTTTCTGTTTTTATTATTAAAATAAATATTAAATTTTAATACTTACCAATGCAATTATGGTTGATGTAACGTGTCTAAATTAATAATGCAAAAATGGGAAATTCGCTTTTATTTTATTAATTTTTAAACATTTATGGTTATAAAAATTATTATTATATTATTTAAATTAATAATTAAAATTTTCAGTTACGTAAAGATTATACGGTCGACAAGTTTAGCAACTTCTAAAAGGTTAAGAAGAGAGATCCAAATGTAGGAAGCGTGACAATGCAGTCGAGTTTATCTGCTGCTGCCTTTTTTTTCTTCTTCTTTATTCGGAAATGGATTGAGGTCCTTTCCGCAGGTAGCACTCGGGGAATTGCACTTGGTTACTTTGAGATGATTTAAGGTGGCATGTGTCCTTACTACAAACATTAATGTTGGTTTACAACGACTGCAGTAAGGTCCGGAATGGTTAGGCCATTAGTCAAATGGACTGTTATAGCCCTTCGGATCTGAATTTAGTTGAATAAAATAAATCTTGATTTGATTTTCTTTGATTTCTTCTTTACTTATGGAAATGAACCTTAGATGGCCACTTTAATAAAAAATAAAACAGTTCGAGTTACTTTTTTTAAAGGTAATTGTCAGTAAAAAAATATGCACGCATCGGAAAATTCGATAACAATTTAAGTTGACTCATCATGGAAGAAATTTTTAGATTTATGAATAAACAATTCAGTAAAGAAGTGCACAATATATTTTTCTTTATTAATGTTTTATTTTCTGATCGGATAAATTAATGTATTAAATAATAATTATAGTAATCGTCACGTACTTTCTTTTCTTCTTCTTTCTGTTTGTTCTTATAAGACTTAGAAGATAATTTCTTATATAAATAGTTTTTCGGTTCGTAAATAAATCTTGTTTATCTCTCATTATCTGTTTATCTCTTTTTCGGTTTTTCCCTTAATCCTTCTCCATTTAATATATCTATTATGGCATTTCACTTAAACGACTACTTCTACTAAGCCATAACCTTCGGAAGAAAATAAGTAAGAAGGAGAAAAAAAGAATATAAAAAAAACAAGAGGAAAGGAATTGCTTTTCTATGGGTACTACATCACATTGACTCAAATGAAGAATTGTTCTTAATTTCGGATCAGCAGTAGTTACCACATTCTTTTTTTTATTTTATTTTTATTTTTCGTTTAACTCCGCTAACAGAGTTTTAATTTAGCGAAAAGAAATTTTTTTTTCTTCCGATAGAATTAAAAGAAAATCCTCGTTTCGAGATAGTTATTTTCCATTTGCAAAATTTGCTTAAGATGGTAACGTTTAGTTTAATTATAGAGCGTAACAAAACTTTCTTTTCTTACTTTTTTTAAATATAAATACCGATCGAAAATAGAGAATTTGACAGGGATTTTCATATTTTATTAAAATAAGAATTGTTTAATTCAGTTTTCAATTGAAACTTTGTATCCCATGTGACAAAGAATTGAGAGCAACACAATCTTAAACTCATAACATATTAATAAGAATAGAAATTCGCAAGGATTCTATAGCAATCTTTTTTGAAAACTGCTATATATATATGTATAAACTTTCCAATCGAGTAGTGATGACAAAGAATGGAAAGTAATAAGATAAAATTAATAATAAAATTCTATAAAAAAAGGGAAAATTCCATAATTATCTGTGGAAATAAGTTTCGATTTTTCTGAAAACACCTTTGCAAATATTTCATTAAATTTAAACTTGTGGATATAAATTTTAATAGAAATGTGTTTAAAATTTGATATTTATCGAATTTAAACTCATAACATATTAATAAGAATAGAAATTCGCAAGGATTCTATAGCAATCTTTTTGAAAACTGCTATATATATATATAAACTTGCCAATCGAGTAGCGATGACAAAGAATGGAAAGTAATAAGATAAAATTAATAATAAAATTCTATAAAAAAAGGGAAAATTCCATAATTATCTGTGGAAATAAGTTTCGATTTTTCTGAAAACACCTTTGCAAATATTTCATTAAATTTAAACTTGTGGATATAAATTTTAATAGAAATGTGTTTAAAGTTTGATATTTATCGAATTTTAAAAATTGATTGATATCAGTACATGATTACAATTAAAAAAATTTGTTTGAAATTTTTTACAAGGTTTCAATTATAAAATTATTCAAATAATTTATAATTTTCTTTTAATATTTAGGTTAGTGGTACAATCACAAACACGGGTCATGGTGTTCTTTTCCGAGTGGGTTCCTTAGCACCTACTTCTACAGTGAACATCACTGGTGGTCCTTTGTCCTATAGGTACAGATTTCAAGAACTCCATTTGCACTATGGACGAACGGACGATAAAGGATCAGAACATATCATTGCTGGACATGCCTTTCCTGCAGAGGTAAATAAATTTTCTAAATTTAAATTTCTTGCATTTAAAAACATATTTTTGTATATGTAATTTGTGTAGAAGGAAGTAAAATAGTGCTTTTTATGCATGAATTCTACTGACAAGTGAGATAAAGATTTTTCAGCTGATAATTATAGCTTAAATAAGTTGGCACTTGTATTTTTTTCTTTTTTTTCCTACTTCAAAGTCATAAAATTATTTTATAATTAGTGCAAATAACAAACTTGTTAAGTTGTTTTCAAAAATATTCTTACTTGTTAGAATATTTATAAATATTCGAAAGAGGGATGCATTCTGTTAGCACTTCTCATGTTTTAATTAATAATTTAATAATAAAATAATTTTAAGATTAAATATACTCAATAGCATTCGTGTTGACACCGGATGAGCTCACCTTCCCAATTTAACCATTAAAGGAGAAAAATATATTCGTAATTCAGTTACCATCACGAAAAAGTTTTTTCTTTTGGAAATAGAAAAATCAAACTCTTTTAGGAGAGAACATCTTTTTGTAGAGAAGTCCTTTCTTGAGTTATTTACCTTGCTGACCGTTGGTACTGAAAAAAAAGAGAGAAAAGATGGACTTGGTTAATTAACTGACCCCATTTGCGGTCATTTTCTAACTTGCCGTTGCTAGGCAACTGGCAGCCATCTCTTGCTCCATTCTCCTGGGATTCATTCACCTTCCATTACACGGATTCTAGAGCTGAGTGGAGTGAATAGGGAAAGAACTTACCCCATCCCCTTTATTTACGGGATCTGTGGGATGGAGGGAAGTACACTTGGGACATAATATCGTTTCCTTGAAGCCAATTATCCCCTAGAGAATCACACACCTGAGCCACGTTGAGACCGAATGTTGCACTTCTAACTCTAACAAGGATAGTGTTCGGTTGATGTGGTGTTTCCGTTTTATATTTGTTGTGTTTCCACGTTCTGACATCGTGAGTCGAGAACCTAACTAGATACTAGAACAAATCGACCAAATTCTTCTGTGTATCAGAAAAGCAAAGTGCAAGATTTGATTTATAAAGGGAAAATATATAAATATATATATAAAGTCCAATATTACTTATACATACTATGCATCTGGGCATTTTAGTAAAAGTGACAATCACCATTTTCAAAAATTCAAAAATATATTCACTTTCCATTTTGATTTTTCCATCTTATTAATATTTAATAACGTAAACAAGGAATTGCGCTAGTTTTATGAATGAATGAAAATTTTAAACGAACGATCATTCATAATTTAAAATTTCATTCTAAAAATGATTCTCGAATATTTTACTATTTCGTGATTTCAATTCGTGTATTGAACTGAAATTTATATATATTTATAGACTATATATTTTTTCCATTATGAATTAAATAAATTTTTTTATTGGTAATTATCAATCGAGTAAAACTATCTGAGAAATTTTATATTAAAATCTCTTTTAGGTAGTCTTTAATCGATTTATGTAAGTACTCTGTATCATATCTTCATCGATTGAAATGGCTTACATCGTTGGAAAAGGAAGGCACTTAGAATGGACAATGAGTTTCTATATTTTCCGCAAGAATTGAATGGATACATTTTTGTCTAAAAAATTGTCTTTTAGGCATTTCTGTAGATATCCGAAAACAATTTGAGATTCGATTCCCCATTCACCACCCCGAAAAAGCATTTTAGAACGATTTCTTCACAATCCCACCTTCTTTCCATTCGATGGGGTCGACTGTTGAAGTTAAAGATGATAGCGAAGGTCGACCCTCTTTCTTTTCTTTTCTTTTTTCTTCTGAAAGATTGTTTAGGAGGTGGTAAGCAGTCAGAATGACAATTCAAACTAAATCTATTTTTCAGGCCATATTGGAAAGCGAAAATTAGATCTTAATTTCCTGAGTCATTTTCCCGAATTGAAAAATCTGAAATGACCCAAACGTTCGATCCTTTTTTGAAGAAATTGAACATCCGAAAAAAAGAAAAAGAAGAAGAATTGGACGTGGTTCAATTTAAGGAAATAGAATCACATAATATATTTCCGAAGACGGCATACGACACTTAAGAAAGGAATAATCTAACTTCACTTGAATGAATTTCACGTTTAATAAAAGTTAAACCCGTTAATACGTATAAAAAATAATCTTTTTAAGTAAAACGCTTGCATATAGTGCAATGCATCCAAATCTGTGTAAAGTGACGTGTTTTAACTGTGCGATTTTACGTATTACGTTTTCGGAGTGCAAATAAAGATATCAAGTGCGGTTTGTATATGAAAGGGTACTCTCAGGAGTAACACTTACGGTCAGCCTGATATAGGAAAACAATATTTGAGAACAGAAGGTGCACAATCGATTCAACTCTTTCCTTTGGTGGACAATTCACCATCCCACCCGATAATGGCAAAGCTCGAAATCAATACTGAATGGTTTTAAGAGTTGATGAAACTGAATGAAAATTATAGTGTCTCAGATGTTCATTCAAAATTGATCTTTTATAAAAATTTTTAATATTGAATACTTTTCCCCCTCTATTTTCTAGATTTTAATAGTTTATCGATAAAATTTTTCATTTTGACAGTTTTTAAATAGAAATATTTTAATTTATTAAATTTAGAAACAAGTTTAAGTTACTGAAACTATTATTTATAAATTTTTAATGTAAACCATATATTCGTCGCCGTGAACAGCATATTATTATTTGAATAGAATTAAGGAAATCTAAGTAGCCAATAATAAAAAGCATAAATTACAATTTTTACGCATGCAGTCCATTATTACGATATAAATCATTATTGCCTTCTCGAAACTAGTCATAACTTATTTATACGTAAACATTACGTCATAAGTTTTGTTTACTGGAAATTGTTGCTTATAAAACTCAATTTTACGACGTAATTCAATGCTGTTTGCACTGATCACATTCAATTATAGATTATTGTTATGAATTGTTGCATAAACTTATACAAAGTTTTACAGTGTTTCATTGTTGCCTTCTTGAATTATTCTTATACTTTAAGCTTACATAAGCTTATTTACATTAAAGATTTTGCGCATAAAATTCGCTTTTGCATAGTAATTTGGTTTTAGAAATTGCTCAACAATTGTATGTTTCTGAATATTAATCTATAACACTTAAGAAAAATAATTTATTTAAATGAATTTTCAGTTTAAAGAAAGTTAAAGCTGTTAATACATATAAAAATAATATTTCTAAGTAAATTACACGCATATAGTGTAATTCATCTAAATACGTGCGAAATTATTTATTATTATATAAGAATTATGTTTTTTTTTCTACATTAACAGCCAATTGTTGAGTACACATATTTCATTTTTTGACGTAATTCATTATTGCGTGCACATTTGTCATAATTACGTCACAGTTATCATTAATATTATGATTTAATAGCTACAAATGTACTATTTAATGTCCTGATCATTTTAAATAATTTATTAATATGAAAAAAATGATTCAATAATTTCTTTTATTTTATTGAATTTCAATCAAATTTAAATTAATCAAAAAACTTTCTTACCTTCATACCTACAGCCAATGGTGCAATATATGCTATTCCAAGTCCAAATGAAGATAAAAGACCATAAGTAAACACCACAGCAATAAAACTTTGATTAATTGAAAATACTGTTAGAGTTATAAAACCACTGAAAAATTAAAATATCAAATAAAATTAAAATTTACATGAAATTCAATTTTTAAAAAATAATGTTAATAGAGATAAAATTTAACAAAAATAGTTTGGATATTATTTTTCTGCTTTGTATCTTATACTTAGTAGCAAAGTACAGATAAACAATTATCAAAAAGAAACTTCCATTACTACACTTTTTACTGTAAATTGCATCTTCTTTAATTATTAGACTATTATTATAATTATCTAAAATATTTTTATTTTAATATTAAATCAATCTCAGATTAAAATGCTTGATGTAAAATCAATTTAGGCAGAGATTCTTTTATTATTATAAAAGTTTTTTTTTTAAATTCTCAACCTATCATGATTTAAAATGTGATATGTCAATTTTAAAAAATTACATATAAATCTTAATAAATATTTATTTTTCTGGTATAATGAACTGTATATTTATAACTTAGAAGTTTCTTTATTTTTTTATCTATATTTATTTTTTGACTTTTTTCAAAAAATTTCATAGTCTATTAGAAGTAAATCTGTAGAGCCAGAGAGGCTATCCCCTTCTAAATATTTTTCTTTTTAATCTAGAATATGCAAGAATAGAATAGAGAATGAATATTTAATTCATTCTAGTTTTATTCTAATTAGTATTAACAATCAAAAAACAATATCAATATATAAAATGTAAATAGAAACAGATATATAAAACTACAGTATGTTTCTAATAATAATTTAACTTAGTCCTCCCAAAATATTTTCTGATCTGTAGTTGTCACCTGGAATGGAATTGTGAACATCACTTTAGAATTCTTTTATCTTGCATTATAATATTTATTTTGTGCAAACACATTTGAATAAGATGTTCTTTTTCGTTTTAATCTTTTTTATTTTGCACAAATATCACTATGCTTTCTTTAAAAAATTTTTCAAACTCATTTTTGTTTTTATTTAGTAAACTGTTTTCAATAAAACTGCCCTGTCAATAACAGTAGTAAACAATTAGTCTATGCTGGTATATTGTTGGGAGTGTGACATAATAAAAGTAGCACATTCTCAATTACTGCTCTATAGGTTCTATTTTCTTTTTATAAAAAATTATATATTTCAGTTTTCAATTACCTGAATATAACAGATCCTATAATACAAGTCCAACGAGCTCCTATATATCCTTCTAAGATTCCTCCAACCATCATGAGAGAACCTTGACCAAACATAGCAGCAGCATTCACCCATATTGTTTGACTATAATTTATGTTATGATCTACTCTTTTTTTTATATAAGATGTGATGTAAGTATTCATATTCCCAAAAGTATAGAGCGTTCCCAGAGTTAGATGAATCAGAAATCCACCGGAAACAGCAAGTATTCCCTTCCATTTCATTGCACTTAAATTCTATAAAGAAAAAGTGATCAGATTTCATTTGTTAAATGAAAAAAAAATATCTGTAATTGATATCAAAACAGATTGCATATTATAACATTTTTAATAATCAGAAAACATTATTATTATTATTATTGTAATATTGCAAATTTGCTCACCTGACTTTTGCTATTGAGATTTTTAAAATGTTTACAGTGCTACTAATTGCTAAAATCTGCTTCACTCCTACTTATTTCCAAATTCAGATTAATCTATTTTAACACATGTTCAATAACACATATGTTATCCGTAGTATGTATAATAATCGGCACAAGTACGGAAATCGATATAACGTATCTAACAGGTGTTTATAAAAATGACGTCACAGACTGATATTAAGTAGAGTCGGTGGTAGCACCACGGAGTAAGAAACTTGTTAAACACAAGTCCATCAAAAATTTCCAAATATTTTTAATTGACGAACTTTGTGTCACTTAAAAAAGAATTATAAAATTTAATTTTTTACAAATAAAAATTAGATCAAATTAAAATGCCAAATGATGTTAATTTTAAAAACGTATCTAAATAATTGAATTATTATTAAAACAGCAGTATCTGACTGTACTGAATAAAATTGACAGCTTGAGTCAATGAATGGCTATGTGGAACAATTAAACTTTTCATCTGATGGTCCGGAATCAATTCCCAGTTTAAATTTCTCAGGGTTTTTCTAGAGTTTCTGAATTTGGTCCTTCATTTCATCTTTCACTTTTCGGATCGAATCCATCATATTGTTGCTAACTTGTGATGAATTCTGAAACAAAAATTGTGCTTTTTAATATATATTGATATGAAAAGCGACGTTAGAATAATAAAAATAATATGATATTAATAATATGAATAATCGAAGCAGTTAATAACAACGAAAAATAACTTATTATCTATTATAGCTGTCATCTTTTTCACATAAGTATGTTCAAAAAAATTCAGTTTTGAAAATTCGAAAAAACTGAATAAAAATTAGTTTTTCTAGAATTTTATATTTTGGATTAACTCAACGAATTTTGACTTTCCAGATATGTTATACCTATATATAAAATTCAGCCGTGCTTTTTGGAAAATAAATGGATATTATAAAACATTGTACAGTGAGAAGTATATTTTTTATTAATATCTCCACATATAGGCTAATCTTATACTTGTGAAAAAATTTTGGATTTTGTGAATTAAAATTTTTTGTATCTGTTAAGAATCTGTTTTGTGAATCGGTGTCGCAAAAATTTTTGCTTGCACTAACTTATATTGATTTAATATTTCATTTTTATTGTTGTAATTTATACACCTGTAGCTAAATTCTCACTTTCCAGATCTAATTTTACGTAAAAATTTATGAATATACTCTCAAATTCGTTTTATATAAATGTCCCACAACATTATGTACTGTACATAGTTTGACTGTGTGATCTTTTGATCATTTTGAGTCAGACAGTTTTAATTAGCATGGTTTTAATCTGCAACAGTTTGCTAAGAAAATGAGGATTAGCATTTTATTGAATTTGTGATTTATACAATTCCATTATAGTTTATATCACATGATTATATAGTACTACAGTGCATTTTAAATTGATTGTCATATACAGTCGATTCTCGTTATTCGCGGTAGTTACGTTCTGTAAATTCTTCGCGAATATTGAACCATTGTGCATATGGGAAATATAGTTAGCAGTATTTTCGCCGCTCAGCGAGAATCCGCGAATAAGCGCGAAAGTGCCGCGAAAATCGAATTTGTGGTTACAAATAAATTCTCGAATACCGAGAATCGATTGTAATTACATTAAAATGCCATCCTGTTTATTTTCCTCTAATAATTTTTGAACTAATTAGATTTTTACAAAATTCTATAAGCATGTTTTTCCAATAAAAATGAACTCGAAATTACGAACTTTCAATTATATAGTTACAGCCATTTAAAAATGGAGGCAATCAAACTTCTGACTTGTGAGATATTCTCCATAAATTTTGAACTAAATAAATTCTTATGAAATTTAGCAAGATGCTCCAACCGTAGAAGCCGATTTTGCTGCCTTATCAATTAACCTTGTAACTAAATTTAAATAACTACGGTATTTAAAAATGGTAAATATTCAAACTTTTATGTTTCTTCTTTATAACTTTTGAATTATTTAATTGATTTTTTATGAAATTTAGTAGACTCATCAGGCAATTAAAATCGATCTTAAAATATATTAATTAACTTTGAAATTTCAACTATTTAAAAATGGCTAACGTTAAAACTTCTTAACAGATGATATGTGAATTTGAAGTTATTGTAAGTCACTAAAATAAGGATTTAATATTTGACATCAAATATTACAACCAAGGGCTTCTCTTCATAATGATGCGGATTTTAATTGCACATCTTTTTATTGAAGAATGTGATCCCAAAACGTTATATAATCTAATTCTGTTTTCAGTTTGTTGCTATCTGAGCAATAATTAAGGGCTCTCCTGTAGTAATAATTAAAGGCTGACTTTTTGTACCTGGTAGGATCCTTTGACCAACTGGGGATTATTATTGGCTCATGTGTAGGTTTCCTATAGACATATGTTATTAAGTTTCCTTCTGTAATTTCGGCTTGTATGTCTAGAAAATGCACACGTTGTCTGCTTAGTTGTTCATTCTTTAAGTTTAAACCATATTCTTCTAAGAAGAAGGTTTTTTCAAAATCATCAATGTGATCTTCGTTTCTCCAGACCGTTAGGATGTCATCTATATAGTGTATATAGAATTTAAGTGTCGGTTGAAAGGCTGCAATTTTTTAGTTTCTATGTCTCTTAGCACTATTTCTGCTAATACTCATGCTAAGGGGCTACCTATAGGCACACCCCTTACTTGTGAGTAAATCTTCTCATTGAACTTAAAATAAGAGCCATAACAAATCGTATAGGCTATATCTCTTATTAGTGATGCATTCTTTTCAGCCTCTGGTAGGTTTTTTAGCATAAATCTATAAAAGGCTAGACAAGTAGGCTCTAGGTGCAAGGAACGGTAGAGGTTTTCAAAGTCAAAAGTAGCTAGGATGTCTTCCTGCTCCCATTTTAGTTTGTGCATTCTATCAAGTACGTTGGTAACTATTTTTGTAGAAGTGTCCAATTCTCCTAATATTACTTCACACCATTTAGCTATAGTTTTTTCTAAGTTATACATTGGCCCGTTTCTTTTTTCTACTATCGGTCTAGCTGTTAGTGGGTCTTTATGTGTTTTAATGTATCCGAATAGCCTTGGACATACTGGAGCTTCTACTTTGTTCACTTTCCAAATAGTCGGGAAGTTTTTATTACTTATGATTCTCTGTACTTTGTTAGCAAGTTTTTGTGTTGGGTCTACTTTTAAAAGCTTTGGTTGGGTTTTTTCTATATAAACATTTAGGTAAGAATTGTACTTTGATCTATCCATTAAAGCCATTCTTTTGGTTTTATCCTCCCTTGTCACTGTTAAGTTATTATCTTTAATCCATGAAAGCGTTTCTTTAAGCAGATGGATGTCGTTCCTATTTATTTTATCATTCTTTTTATGTTTTTTATTTAATCTTTGGTTGATGAAAGCCCATCTGAGATTATCTTTCTCCAATTCATCTAGGTTTGTTAACATGTCTTCCACTGCAAGAATGTCATCGGTAATTGTGTGGTTCAACAGGAGAGAGCAAGACGGTTCTTTTTTAAAAAGTTGTTCAGCAAATGGAGGGAGAGTAAAGTCGCCTATAATGGTTACTGATTGTTTAAGATCAACTTCAGTATTTCTTTGTTGTTTCAGTTGGCATTTAAAGACCCATTTCAATTTATTGACATATTTATCTCTAAGAGTTCTTTTCAGGTTAACCATTTCTTCTTCTATTACATTCATGAAGATTTCGGTTTTTTGTCTTGCTTGAGCCTGTTTTTAAGTTTATCTACAAAATAATTTTGTTTTATAGTACTTTCTTTTCACATCAGCAATAGTGGCTTTAAGGCATATTCTTCTTGTATTTATCAGGATTTTCTTAGAAGCAATCGGTAGTTTAACTCTGTAGATTGACATGGGGTAAACATTGTTTATCCTACATTCCTGGAGGAATTTCATAGTTTCAAAATTATGATAATAATTTAGATTTATGCTTAACTATTTGCACCGTGTTGGACTGTGAGGTAACCATTATACTGCTCATTTTGACGGTGCTGCAAATTATTATGCTGGCTAGCAGAATTTGTTAATTTCATTTTTACATTGTTGTAAATGCTAAACATGAAGGATTTGGTATATCCATGTTGCTTCCCGACATTCATTGTATAATCTAATTCTGTTTTCAGTTTGTTGCTATCTGAGCAATAATTAAAGGCTGACTTTTTGTACCTGGTAGGATCCTTTGACCAACTGGGGATTATTATAGGCTCATGTGTAGGTTTCCTATAGACATATGTTATTAAGTTTCCTTCTGTAATTTCGGCTTGTATGTCTAGAAAATGCACACATTGTCTGCTT
>AYEL01074965.1:0-18646 GCA_000484575.1 Olivierus martensii | reverse complement strand
ATCTTAATAGGATAGTAATATAAAAATGCCATTAGTAATATTTTATTAGGAAAATTATAATTAAAACAACAGCAAAATAAAAAGTTCAGAATATTACTAAGAAAAAGATTATTAAAATAAAACATTTATATGAAAAAACCTATGATTTTAAAACAAATATGACATATATATTTCAAAATTTACTAAAATTGGAAATGAAAGCGCTATTTTCTTTTAATATGATATTGAATGCAATTTATATGATGATTCATGAATTTTATAAATTAAAGTTCGTGTGCTTTTTTTAATTAGGTGATAGCTGCCAAAGAAAGTACTCGGAAAACAGCTTTACAATACTGCAGGATCAAACGTTTTGATATAATCGAGGTTCAGGGCACAAAAAAACTATTATCTTGTAAGTCTGAAGGAGACGTTCGTTATTATCTGCCTATTGACGACATTTTTGATGCTCTAGATGATGCTCATCGGTCTGTAGGTCATGGTGGCAGAGACAGGATGCTATTTGAAACAGGAAAAAAGCATGCCAATATTACTAAGTCCATGATTAACTTGTATTTATCACTTTGTGAAAACTGTCAGCTGAAAAAATCCAAAAAGAAAAAAGGATATATTTCTAAACCGATTTTACACTCTCAGCTAAATAGCCACATGCAAAAGTTGATTTAATCGACATGCAAAGTCAAGCCGATCGTGGCTTTAAGTTTATCATAGTCTATCAAGACCATTTGACTAAATTTTGCCTTTTGCGAACTTTAAAAACTAAAACTGCCGAAGAAGTTTCATACCATTTGCTGGATATTTTTACTACCTTTGGAGCGCCATGTATTCTCCAGTCAGATAATGGGAGAGAATTCTCTAATAGAATTATTGAGGAGTTGAAGTTACTTTGGCCCGATTTAAAAATAATACATTGCAAACCCCGCCACAGCCAGAGCCAGGGTTCTGTAGAGAGAGCAAATCAGGATATAGAAAATATGCTTGCTACGTGGCTTAAGGATAATGACATGGAACAATGGTCTGATGGGATAAAATTCGTACAGTTCATGAAAAACCGTGCACTGCATGCGGGGATTAAAATGTCTCCTTACAAGGCAATGTTTGGGATTGAATCTAGACTTGGCTTATCTTCTTTAAATGTTGATGCTGTCACTGAGGAAGATATTCAAGGCATGTTCACTGACGACGAAGAAAACATGGAAGAAGTTGAGAAAACCGAACATCCACATAAGTTTGGAAAAAGTCTCAAAAATGTCAGAAAATGATAGCAACATCTTGGGGAAAGATTTTCATCAGAAAGTAAGATGATCAGCTGCTACATCTCTGAGATCACAAGCAAAAAGAATGAAACAAATTAGTGATAGCAGCCACCCTGCAGCGAAAATTGGAGACAATGTAACAGTAGTCATTCCAGATGCTGATCAATCAAGAGGAAGCCTCCAAAATATTATGGTGGTCGTTTTGAACATTAACCAAGACAATTTATACCAACTAGGTACAAAGGATGGGATTTTGAAAATTTTATATTCCCGCTTAGAGTTCGATATTTGCCAGCAGAAATTTCTTTCTTCAGAGGATATTTGCCAGGATAAACAAATCTCATTGAGGAAGGCTGCAACTTGTGCCAGTGGAAGTGCACAGGGCTATACCCACTGTCAATGCACAAAGTATTGTGTATCAAAATTATGATGTGCTAAAAAGAATAACATTTTGTGTAATTCTAAATGCCACAAAAGCCTACCTTGCAAAAATAAAGGATACCTAGTTTTTAGTCGAAATTCAACTAAAAAATATTAAAATATTTGTCCATAAAGATAAAAAAATGGCAATTTCAGTTCTTTAAAGTAAACTGTAAATTAGAGTTAGCTTTCTTTCAATTCTATCTTTTTTTGTCTTAATTTTTATTTCATTGTTATTTCCTGTCGAGTAATAAAAATATGATTTATGTTCATTATGTTATTTTTTTATTTTACTTATTATAAATACAAAATTTTTCTTTCCACAAAAGTATTGAAAATCGTCTACTTTTATTTTGGGTTCATCCTAGGAAGAACTAGTAATGACGATTTCTGTTTTAATTGTTTCCGCTTCGGGTTTTGAAGAACTAGTAATGACGATTTCTGTTTTAATTGTTTCCGCTTCAGGTTTTGACTAAGAAAAATTAGAAATTCCGGACTTTGAATAAGAAATGTTCGGCATTTTGCATTCAGCCTAGGAAATACTAGAACGTCCGACAAGCGTTAGGACATTCTCGTTTTGACTAAGAAATTCTAATATTTCCTGAATTCGGATTTGTCCTGTAACATATATACTAATCCATATATGAAGGGAACTTGAAGCACAGCTGACTGCTATTAGGAGAGTCCTCAAGATAGCAGGTAGAGAAACAGCCATTAGATATAGTGGTTAGTTGTGAATAGTATCAGATCAATTTTTATTTAAAATAATCTTATTCATTAAAATATTCACCTTCACATTCAGTTACACTTTTGCAATGGAAGGGCAGTTTGAAAATGCCATTTTTATAAATCTCTTCATTTTTATCATTAAAAATTGAGTTACTTCCTCTTTTATAGCTGCATCATTTGTAAATTGTTTTCCATGTATATGATTATCTAAAGATAAAAAGGGTGGTAATCCGACAGAGAAGAATATGGAGGATGAAGTAAAAGTTCCCATCCGAATTGCATTATTTTGTTTCTTGTAATTTCTACTTTGTGTGAGTGAGTGTTATCTTGTAAAAACGAAACTCCTTGACAATTTATAAAGATGGCTGTTTTTGTTTGCCTTAATTTAACATGTACTCTTTGTAGTTGCTCATTATACATATCTGCTGTGAGGGTTTGACTAACATTCAAGTACTTGTATGAACAATAACCCTTGAAGTTCACCAACAAAGAAGGATTTTTTCGGAGTTGTTTTTTGTTTTGACGTCTCTGGCACAGGATCATTTAGTGATAACTAGTGATGAATATGTAGTTAGAGTATAAAATCCACTTTTTATCAATGGTCAAAATTTGATCTAAGAAATTCTTAGATTTTAAACATGAAAAAAGTGATGTGTAAATGTTGAGATGATGTAATTTGTTCTCAGTTCTTAATGTGTGGGAAACCCATTTACTTAATTTTCATTTCTTGCACCAATAAATGACGTCTTATTGCTTCATCATTTACTTGAAGCTCTTCAGCAAGCATCTGAGTTATTAAATGTGAATTTGTCTCTATTGTTGTCTTTAATTCTTCTATATCTAAAGTTAATGGTCTTCCTATCTGGCTTCATCTTCCAAGGACTCATCTCCTGAAGTAAACTTTTTAAATCATTAATTGTACTGGAATACACCAAGTATTCCAAATATGTTCTGGTTAAGCAAAATTTTAAAAATCACTTTGGTTCTCAGTGTTTTGCAATTCCATTTGTTTTACCCAAGTTAAACCATTTGTTTTATAAAATTAAAATATTAATTTATTACAAAATTCAAAAGAACTTAAACCAACTTAAAATACTATACATAAACATAAAATTATACTATACAATTTTTTATAATCAAAATTCACTGCTTTTTAAGATGCATTTTAACCTATAATTTGGCCCTCTTTAGTTATATGCAGGAATTTCATACAGGAATTATTTCAACTTAAAATTTGATAAATTAATTACTAAAACACTTTCTAAAAATCTTGAATATTGCCATTCCTTCACTAAAAAAGAACATCACTTATATCAAATTACAGTGGTGCCTCCCAATTCGACATTTGAGTTTCACAGGTTGGCACATGCACGTGCATAGAATTTGTGATGTCATTTGCTATTTGTCAGTTCTTTTTTTTTAGCTATTTTGGTATTGGCCCGTGTGTTTGTGTTAATTTTCAATTCTAAAAGTAAAAAATTTGTAATTATTATTATTTTTTTGAGTGAAATGTAAGGGTTGAAGTAAAAAATTTGTAATTATTATTATTTTTTTGAGTGAAATGTAAGGACAGGTTTAAAGAGAACTGACCAGAGGAATAATTCCAAAAAGAACACTCCATTGATCAAAGAGATGAAGAAAAAAATTTAGATAAAGTGCAGAAAGATAGAACAATTAAATGTAACTCGAGTATGATGTTCCTAGGACAACTGTGGCAACATTTTGCTAGATAAAGTGCAGAAAGGTAGAACAATTCAATGTAACTCGAGTATGATGTTCCTAGGACAACTGTGGCAACATTTTGCAAATGTAACTCGAGTATGACATTCCTAGGACAACTGTGGCAATGTTTTGCAACAGAGAGAGAAGATTATAGGTGCTAGGGTATCTGCTACTTCATTCCAAACTCAAGTATGGCATTTCTAGGACAACTGTGGAGAACAATTTAAATGTAACTCGAGTATGACGTTTCTAGGACAACTGTGGTAACGTTTTGCAACACGGATTATGGGTGCTAGGGTGTCTGCTGGAAGACTTCATTCCAACATCCATGGAGTATGGCGTTTTTAGGACAACTGTAGTAACGTTTTGCAACACAGAAGATCCTAGGACAACTGTAGCAACGTTTTGCAACAGAGACAGAAGATTATGGGTTAGGATGTCTGCTGGAAGACTTCATTCCAACATCCAAGGGCTAATAAATAGACAACTGTGGCAATGTTTTGCAATAGAGAGAGAAGATTATGGGTGCTAGGGCGTCTGCTGGAAGACTTCATTCTAACATCCAAGGGCTAATAAATTGTGTTGTGTATAAAATAGTCTCTGCTGGAAGACTTCATTCCAACATCCAAGGGCTAATAAATTGTGTTGTATATAAAATAGTCATTCCAACATCCAAGGGCTAATAAATTGTGTTAGTATAAAATAGTGTATTTTGTAATTTAGTAATAAATTGTGTGATGTGTATAAAATAGTGTATTTTGTAATTTAGTGTGATATACAATAGTAAAGCACATATAATAAAGTAAATAATTATAGTGTATCTTTCTCACCTCACCTGTTAGGGGAATAGGATGGGGACCGATAATGAATTAATCTATTTTACATAGTCTTATATGGGAAATATTGTCCCACAATTCGACAGTTTCTCAATTCGACATTACTTCGGCAATGGATTAGTGTCGAATTGCGAGGCACCACTGTATTACTATTCAAATGTTCTTTTTTAGTGAAGGAATGGCAATATTCAAGTTTTTTAGAAAGTCTTTTGGTAATTGTCAAATTTTAAGTTGAAATAATTCATGCATATAACTGAAGAAGGCCAAATTACAGATCGAAATGCATCTTAAAAAGCAGTGAATTTTGATTATAAAAAATTGTATAGTATAATTTTATGTTTATGTATAGTATTTTAAGTTGGTTTAAGTTCTTTTGAATTTTGTAATAAATTAATATTTTAATTTTATAAAAAAAAAAATGGTTTAACTTGTCTGCTGGCTTTGCAAAACACTGAGAACCAAAGTGATTTTTAAAATTTGGCTTAACTGGAACAAATTTGGAATACTTGGTGTGTTGCAGTACAATTAATCATAAGGATCACTTCTACTTATTATTATATTTATTTTTAAATCATCTTTGAAAAGTTCTTGATGTTATTGCATCTTCCCCAAATGCAGTACAAATTTTTCTAGGAGCCTCTACAGCATTAGTTCCAAATTTAAATTCATAAAGAAAACACACACAAATATTATTATTTGGCACAGACATTTTAAAAAGTTAAAATATTTTAATAAATTTTTGTTAACAGCCCAGAAGTCAACTAATGAATGAAGAAAAATATAAATTTTGTTATGCAGTTAACAGACAATAAATAATTAATCATTATGTACATAAATGATTATTCAAACAATGGCTCATGGAAAATGATATTATTTATTTGATTATCTTATATTATCATTTCAATATGGAATAAAGATATTTACTTATTTTTGAACAATATCTCTGATTATTATTATTCTGGATATTGTGCCAACATAAGTGAATAACTTTTCTCAGTTATTATAACTGAGAAAAGTTATAACTGAGTAAGTTTGTTTTTCAATAATTGATAAATTTGAATTCTCAACAAAAAGATTATAATTATCTAAAGAACAAGAATTATTCTGATAGAAACTTATTTATTTGTTTAACATACACAATTGACTTGATCACAGTTGGCATTTTTGGCTTGATTAAATTATTCTCATTCCCAATTTTAACAAATCTAGAAAGTGCAGTTACTGTTAGCAGGGTAGGTATGTTTTTGGGTCCTTATTTTTATTAAAATAAATTTTAAGTAACTATAATAGAAAAAAATAACATAAATATGTATCAGATAAAACAAGAAATCAACTGCCTATAACACTAATATAATAACGAATAAAGAGAACTAATGGCAGTAGTGACTTTAACAAACTAATTTATTTCCAAATAACGAAGTACTTTCAGTCTAAAATCTAAACCATCATCAGCGTATACAATACTTGCATTAAAGTATTGTATACACTGATGATGGTTTAGATTTTAGACTGAAAGTACTTCGTTATTACAATTTGACAAATGTAAAAAATTATATTATAAATAATAAATTTACAAAAAAAATTTTAAATGTTAAATATAATTCTAATATGTTAAATATTACTTTTTTCACTTTCACATTTTGGAAATCATAAATAATATCTTTTAAATCTATTTTAATGGCATATTTATGTTCAAATACCCCTTGAAGTTCTCCAAAAACAAAAAAGAATTTTTTCGGAGTCATTTTTTTGTTTTGACATCTCTGGCACAGGATCATTTAGTGATAACCAGTGATGATTGTGTTTCTAGTAGAATATAAAATCCACTTTTTATCAGTGGTCAAAATTTGATCTAAGAAATTCTTAGATTTTAAACATGAAAGAAGTGATGTGTAAATGTTGAGATGCTGTAATTTGTTCTCAGTGCTTAATGTGTGGGGAACCCATTTACTTAATATTCATTTCTTGCATCAATAAATGAAGTCTAATTGTTTCATCATTTACTTGAAGCTCTTCAGCAAGCATCCTTCAACATTACAAGATTGCAGAGCCTACACTAATAGCATTTCTTTTATAATATTTTATTATTTGTAATTTACTAAATGATCTTTTGATGGATGCAACTGATTTGAAAACTACCTCCTCCAGTGCATTTCAGCTGTTGGTTTTTCTCCAGTGACGAACTTTTATTGTTTTTTCCCAATGGCTGAGGTGAATCGGTGGTATGTCTACTCCCATACTTTCCTGTGGGAGTGGAGATATCAGAATTTTTAGGTTAGGTCTGGTTGGTATTACTAACACCTTCTATCGTATCAATTCTTAAGCTGAGTGATTGTGGTATGTTGATTGTAGATATGGTCTTTATCATAAGTTACTAACACACTAACATTTTATTTAATTAAAAAATAAAAATGAAAAAAAAATAAAAAAAAAATAAAAAAATATTAGTCTTAGGTATTAACATAGTTATAAGTCTTTTAATAACTTAATATAAGTTTCCTCTTAACATAGTTCTAGATATACCACTAACACAGTTCTAGGTCTGTAATAACATAGTACTCAATATCTACTAACATAGTTCTAAGCTTCTACCTAACATAGAATAGGTTATTAATACTCCTCTATACAAGGTTAGGTGCTCACATGTATCATCATGTAGATTGAGTTGGAACAGTCCTTTGCTGCTTCTATATTTTTGCATTTATTATTTGCCCAAAATGGCTCCCTTAGTACTTTATTTGAATGGAATGCTTTATTTAATATTTTTGCATTTATTATTTGCCCAAAATGGCTCCCTTAGTACTTTATTTGAATGGAAAGGATATTATGCTGACGATGGCTTAATGAAGCTGAAAGATCTTCAGTTATAATAAAGAATGTTTCTACTTATAATTTGTACTGTAATATTTATAATTAAGCAATCAATATTTAGCTACCAAGCTTACCATACAAAAGAAAAAAAAAAAAAGATAGAGGCAACTGACTAGAACAGGGTAAAGAAATAACATAAATAAAGTAAAAATTTCTGAAAAGTCACTTTCTAGGGCAAACTGGCAGCTTGTGGGCTACATCCTGTCTGCAAAGCAATTTTGTATGGCCCACAAAGATGTTTTAGCTATTTGTTTAAATACTTGTTACTAGTGTTGAACATCGATAAAAACATCAAAAGGTAACATCAATGTTAAAAAACATTGGTTCCGAAAACATCGATGTTTTTTTGTACATTGTCAGTAATAACTATATTAACATATTCTTCATCTGTTTTCCAGTATTTTATCAACTGCTTTAGTTTATTAGCCAGATACTCGTTAGCGTACCGTTTTTCCAATATAAAAGCTACATTGCATAGTTTATTTTCCAATGCTACATTGCATAGTTTATTTTCCTCATCTATAAAGTTGACAGTCAAGCTAATGTTACTCCTTTTCTGCGCTGTCCATAAATCAGTAGTCAATAAGCAAAATTTCTGTTTGAGCTGTTGTTTGACTATGGATACTATATCACTATATTTATTGAAAATTAGTCTTTTAATTGTTGGTGGAGAAGGAATTTTGAATGAAGATGCTATTGTCTTTACAAAATGTTGAAAAACTTTACGATCCAAATATTCAATTTTCTTATTGTCTTTATACATCATAAGTATAAGAGCTTGATTTACTTATTTTCTGCTGATTCATTTGATTTGAACTCCTCAATGCTCCTAAACATCTCAGAAATTTTCTTTGTTTTCCTGGGAAAGGTTGTGACGACTATGCTTCGTCAGTTCGAAAAGACTCGCAGAAGACAAGTCTTTTCCAATTCCAGAAAATTGTGGATGTTTGCTTTGACGATGGCACCTTAAATTTGTGTTATTACCACTAGTTTTCGGTTCTTTTGAATAATATATGCAAAGTTGCAGAATTACTTTTATTTTTAGCAAAATGTTGCCACAGAAAGGTTTTTGAAGGCATACTTACTGAACTACAAAGATATAAATATTTTGAAATAAAAAAAAGAAACTGAAAGCGTTTCCAATACTAATTAAATGACTATGATAAAGTGTCTCATGTGACAAATATAAGCACTAAATATTGCTAGATGGATTATTTGATTTTCCTAATGCAAAACAAAAAAATTAAGTAAAATCATCACCAATTATAAAAATTACGTTTATAAAAATATTATTTAATATTTACTTAACTCAAATGTCAATTCTATTACATAAACAGAAAAAAACATCAAACATCGATACCAAAACATTGATGTTCATAAAACATCGATGTCTAAAACATCGAACATCAATAACAAAACATCTGTTTTTAAAACATTGATGTTCGATGTTCAACACTACTAGTTACAGTCAGAAAATTATTACAATTTAATGTTAATAAAACTGTCTTATAATCTCATAATTATATAATGTTATTTCGATATCTTTGTAAGAAAAATGAAAATAATTACAAATAAATATTTTTCTTTCATTATAATTTTGTTTAAAAATATTCAGTTCTTCATTTCCTTTCAAATTATGTATTTGGGCCACAAAGCAATTTGAGTTTGAGACTACTGTTCTACGCACTCTATTTTGAAATTAACAAATAAAAAAATTGTCTAATATATATATTGTATAACATAAATTATCTGTTGATAATTCTTGTGTAATAAAAGTAATTAAATTACAATATTGAATTGGCAGTTGGGAAAAGAGTACATATGAATACTTTTTTTTTATAAGATTTTTACACACAGTATTTCAGCATTTGACATAGTGATTATTATTTTTTGATTCTAATATTGCAAAATAGTTTTTTTACTAACTTCATACTTTTGAAATAATTTTTAATTTGTATTATAATTTTGTTTAAAATAGTAAAAAACACTGAATTTAGAAAATTGATCTGTATTATCACACAAAATACCTGAAGCTAATATTCATCATACTGTCTTTTAGTTCTATGTTGTCGTTTGTCTTCAAATTTGGGATTTACCCATTTCTTAGCAGTTTGCTCAGATTTTTATTTAATTTATTTGTTTGAATTTTGAATGTTTTGTAAATTTTTACTAATAATTTTTACTTGATTCAATACAGAAAAACATTCATTAAAATCTATAGCAGGCATCTGAAGAGTTTTTGAAGCATAATTAATTTCACAAATCATTTTATTTAAAAATATACAAATGAAAATAAAATTTCATCATTTGCTTCATTATTCTAAATGCTTTATCTTGATCTGTTTTTTTTAGTTGATTTAAGATTAATTTCTGTCAAAGCTTATCTAATATCCCCAAATCAAACTGTGAAATGAGTTGCAACACACAAAATTTGAGATTAAGGCCTGGGTGACTGATTACTATACAAAGAATTGATATTTGTAAAATGCATCTTTGTATATCAAAATAAAGGCTGTTGCTGCCTGAGTTTGTTATGTTTTGGCAATCAGATATAAGAATTCCTTTCTTATGCTAAATATATCATATTGTTGAGGAGCTCAGTGAAAAATATCTTCATTACAAGTTGCATCTGTCTAAAGATCTTAGTATAATAGAGATAGCTTTTACTTGCATCTGTTTATGGATCTTAGTGAAATAGGACCCCTAATTCATTGAGACTCTTAATCTTTGTTTACTCTTTTTATATGGTAGCTATGTTACTAGTTACTGTAGAATGCAAGTTATTTCACATTTATAAGTTTTTGAACTTGTAATCTACAATTATTGTATTTGGTAAACTTGTTCAAATTGGGACTGAGAATGTCTTAGCCAAGCTGTAAATATTCTCCCAAACACTTATTAACTGTGTATGTTAAATGAAAAAACAAATTTGTAGAAGAATAGTGCTTGTTCTTTGGATAATTATAATTTGTGATAAGTTGGTTTTTTTTATTATTACAAAAAGATTATAAGATCAAATAATGAAAAGGATCATGTGATTGATTCATCAATTGTGTCTAACTTTTCTAATTTAAATTTTGCTAATTTATTGATTAATATTTTCTACATTTCTATTTACTATATCAGCTAACACACATAATTAATAGCAAATAAATTCATTATATTTTTAAAGAGCTATAATTTTTAATCTTTTAATTTTTCATTATATTATTAAGATAATTAATACTTTAAAAATTTTCATTGAATTTACATTTTTTTTTTTTTGAAAGCTCCACCAACCATTACTCAACCACCACCTGATACACTGACTGTTGAAGAAGGTGCAACTATTACAATATCATGCACTGCTGTTGGTACACCTATTCCTATAATTAGTTGGAGATTAAACTGGGGACATATTCCTCCTCCTCCACGAGTTACAGTAGTTAGTGAAAATGGAAGAGGAACAGTTACTATTCATGATGCAAGACCTAGTGATCAAGGGGCTTGGAGTTGTGAAGCTATAAACAGTAAAGATAGTGTTTTAGCTGTCCCTGATTGCATTCTAGTTGTAAAATGTAAGTTTATTGTGAATAGTATATTGAAATATGTGATTTTATGATTTATTTTCAGTTTTATTTTTGTTTTTTTGTAGCAAAAATTGGCATCTGTCGTCCTCCACTATTTAATGAAAAAGCAGTTAGTTCATCTGATTGTTTACGATGTTTCTGTTTTGGCATAACTGATACATGTTACAGCAGTAATTTACATGTTAGCTCTGTAAGTAATATATATATTCACATTTATAACTAATATTTTTTCAATTAATTATTGTGAATAAAATATAAACAATGAAAAAACTTTTAATCTGCATACCTTCAAAATGGAGATAAACTGCTTTCCTAAAGTCAGCAGATTCAATAGGATAAACTAGATAAACCATATTTTTAGTTATTATGTTAAAAGGTAAACTGGACAAAGTATATTTTAATTATTAATTTTAATTAATTATAGTTTTATTAGCAATTTTTTTTTCATAAAAACATATGCCCTTAAACACAGAAAATTATGTATTCTTTGAAATATTTTTGGCTTGCATAGAAGCTTTCAAAAAGTACAATATGTTGTTAGATTACAGTGTTGAGGATCATATTTTAATGCTGCAGTTATTTGTTTATAAGTTTTGTAAAATTTAAATTAATATAAAATCATTCATCAGATTTTTACACCAAAATGATGATTATTTTTTATTTTGTCTTTTGATTATAATTAACAAATATGATATTTTCTTGATTCTATGATGCTAATATATTTATTAATGTATTCATATAATTTTTCCTTTTTACTGTTTTTAATATTTTGAAGTATGGTAAACAAAAATTATTTATGGTAAATTTTATCGTAAATATAAAATTAAGGTTAAATAGTTGTTTTTCATTGATAACATACAATATAAAATTTCCATTATTTATTAAATATCAAAATAATATATAGATAATGCATTATTTTGTATATTAGTTTTATAAAATATGGTAAATGTTATTTTTTAATAATTTTCTTCAAGTAAATGCACTATTATTTACTAAAAAAAAATACATTCTTTTGTTAGACTGTACTGTTGAGGACCACTTTTTTTATATCTTGTTTAATATAAACAAGATAATCTTTAATATTTCCAGTTAGAGTTACTGAAACTTGAATGTTTTCAAAAATTCAAACTGAAACTGTTACTAAGAGAAAGCTTGGAAAAGCTCAAGTTATCTGAGCTTTTTCAATAAAAATTATTAACAAATTGTACTTTAAAGATGAATAATCACTAGTCAATATAATTGTGGCACTAATGAATGATTTGTAGTTTAGTTTTGTTTTATCATATGACATTTGCCTGGACCGAAATGCACAAAATAAAATATTCATGACAACAGTATGTGAAAGGCATTTGGAGACTGCAAGCATTAGTAAAATAATAACCAACAACATCTATAAGTATCTTGTAAAAGGGCATGATAAATCCAAATAAAAATGTAGCAAGCAGTAACAGCAATAATTCAATCAACAGATATAAATGTAAAAATTTAATTTGTAAAAATGGTGTAAAAGTGCAAACTCAAGTAAAAAATAATTTAAATTATGCTAAAAAAAAACGAAATGTTAAATGAAGTAGCAATATTTGATATAAAGACATAAAAGCTAGAATAATAAAAATCTTTTTTTAAAAAGATTTAAAATATTAAAAACAGAATGATTAAAATGCTGTAAACATTCATTAAAATAAAGGAATTGATTAAAAGATATTTTCATGGATAAGTGCCCAGTTTCAAAGATCACAGATTGGTTGGTCTTCATCCATCAAGAGATATCAATAAGTGATATGTGACTATGGTCTCTGCAGAATCTTTGAAGCAGATTTTCTCTCTCTCTTATTTCTATAGTAGGTTGATTCATAATATTGGACAATTGGTTTTATTTCTAGGAGTAGAACTTACATATTATATAGTGTTACATATCTAGTAATCACAAGATTGTTCTCATAATCATAACTATTACAACTAAACAAAACCTCAAATCATTATAGAAAGGGATGGATATCTTTCAGTAATTTCTGTTTTGATATCTATATGACATTTTCCAATATTCAATAAATACTGTTAACCAACTTAAATGATATAGAAAGATGAAGCTTGAGCTTGAATCATCTGTTTATTTACTAAAAAACTTGAGCTTCATAGATCAAGATAACTCAAGTCAGCAATTATATTTTCAATAAATCACCCTTGGACCCATAATAGCACAGGTGCCTAAGGTGGGCAGATTTCTATGCCCTCCTTTATAGATATTGATTCTGTATATAAGATCATTTAAATCAGTGCTTCCCAATCTTTTTGCATCATGCTACACACAGCTGATATGAGCCAATTGGATCAATTACTATCAATCAGATCTTGCACTTGAAGCAAAATGAAATCACGAAAAGGCTAATGAATGAAGAATAATAGTTTAGATTTACTATCAGGGCTGCTTTATCATAAGGTGCATTAGGCTCAAGTTGGGCCTCACTCTCTATGGGCCACATTTTAAAACCTAAAAATTTATTGATAAAATTAAGCAATTTTTAATAAAAGGAAGAAAATTTAATTAAAAATATGTGCAAATTTATAAATAATGGGTTAAGGTTTATTTTCCAAATGTAGAAACAATTTTTAAAATATTTTTGACAATGCCTATTTCAAATGTAAATGCCGCTCATTTTCAGTGTTGAAATGAATAAAAAATTATTTAAGAAGCAACTTGCATCAAAATAAAACAAGGACCTGTTGTTATTATGCATTGAATCAGATATAATAGACCCAATTAATTATGATGACATTATAGATATATTTACTAAAACCAAAGCCAGAAAAAACTTTTAATTATTTTTTAATTTAAATTTGAACTGACTTTTTGTTTATACTTTTCTTGATGCAAATATATGTATACTAATGTTATGTTATTGTTGCTGTATTAATTATCAATGTTGTGTTATTTTTATTTTATTAAAATGAGTTATTATGGAAATGTCAACTTTTATTTTCAATAAACTTAAAAAAAATATGTATATGAATTTGATTAATTGAAATAGACTTGTTCTTTTGGGGCCTCATAATGATGTTGCACTTAGGACCTCCAAAAGTGTAAATGTGGCCCTGTTTGCTATTATGGTTGTGCTTTTACACCCCAGCCTTTGAATATTTAATTTACATAGATCCACAAAAAGACTTCTTGTAAAAATTGAATGTGAATGAATCGATTTTATTTTATATCTCTTCGAATATGTGGAAAGAAATTTTCTATTTATATTAGCACTATTTTTGCAGATTCCAATGTATTCTTAAATGATATTCTGAAAATATTTTCTGACTACTCAAAATAAATCAATGGTTGCTGAAGCTTTTTTAGTTAGAATTAAGTATAGTGGTGCTTGTAATTTGACATCCCACAATTCAACCATCAAATTTCATGGGCTGGCACATACATGTGCATGGAATTGTGTGATGTCATTTGTTATTTGTCAGTTCTTATTGGGTTGCTCTAGTGTTTGCCCATGTTATTTGTGTTAATTTTCAATTTTGCATTTTTCTGAAAGTAAAAATTTTGTGCATCCATAATTGTTGTTTTTTGAATGAAATTTAAGGATGAGTTAAAACAGAAGTGAACAGAGGAATAATTCAGGAAAGAAGAACAGTTGGTTGAGTGTAGAGAAGAAGAAAGAAATTTTAGATAAAGTGCAGAAATAGAATATTTAGCCGAAATTTAGCTGAAAATGACTTAGCTGAAATTTATATTAATAATTATTAATCCAACAAATGGTGGCACTGTAGTGTAAATTTAAAATTAATTATTAATTTGGCAGTTAATTCAAAAAATAAACCACTAGGGGAAGTTTGGCTGTTTAGGATCATTTGGATTGCGTATATCCCCTTAGAATTGCTGATTTATGATTAAATATAGAATAATTACAGATGTAGCTCAAGTGTATGGCATTCCTAGGACAACTGTAGCAAAGTTTTGGCAACAGAGAGAAAAGATTATGGGTGTTAGAGTGTCTGCTGTAGCAATGAAAATTTCTGACAAGAATAGATCTTTAATCAATGAAGATGTGGAAAAGCTGCTTCTCACTTGGATTAGAGAAAGACAGGTGAAGGGAGATCCAGTAACTCAGGCAATGATCTGTGAGAAGACTAGGTTAATTTTCTAAGAATTGCTGAAGAAAAACTCCAGGATGTACCTCAGATCAAACTGAAGAATTTAAAGCAAGTCAAGGTTGGTTTCACAGATTCAGAAGTAGAAGAGGATAAAAATGACTTCATTCCAACATCCAAGAGTAATAAATTGTATGTATTGTCAATAAAATAATGTATTTTGTAATTTAGTGTGTTATACAATAGTAAAATATGTATAGTAAAATAAATATCGTATATACTCTAATATAAGGCGATCCCCCGACTTCGAAGTCTGAAAATCGATAAAAATGTGTAACCCATGTACAAGCATACCTCCTGACTTTAGCACTTTAAATTTGATAAAAATTTGAATAAGATAAATTACGTGATCTTCGATTTTTAGTTTCCGATATATTAATACCATTTGCCAAAATAAATATTTTATTGAAACTTTAAATACATGCATATAAAATAAATTATTATAATACAAACACCAATATATCAATTTAAAAGGTAAAATTTTACTTTACCAAAGCGATCAAGCACATTGCGCCACTGACTTCAACCTGCGTTTGTATTGATATAAGTGCATCAGATAGGCGATGTCGCGATGCAGAAAATTCTCGACAATAATCCAGCTAAACTGCTAAAGTGTGATCCAGAGCAGCGTGTCTACATAAGATTCTTGGATTATTGTCAAGAATTTCTGTGTCGCAGCGCATCAGGCAGCGCGGCATCACCTATCTGATGCAGTTATATAAATGCAAGTTGGAGTTGGTGGTGCTACGCACTCGATCGCTTCGGGATAAGATAAAATTTTACCCGGTATTGTATTAAATGAATTATTGCAAAATTTCCTTCCTGGCCTTCAGGAGATGTTCAATAACCTATATCATTTCAATGGGTTTGCTTATTACTTCAATTTCTCCAGCCAAAAAAAATGTTGAGTTTTTTAATCCATGTATAAGCCAACCCCCACTTCCCCATTTCAGAATTTTTTTTTTTTTTGAGAAAAAACCTCGCTTATACATGAGTATATACAGGTATAGTAGTATATCTCTCTCTCTCTCTTTTGCTTTGGAGTGGGATGGGGTCTGAATGGATTAATCTATTTTCTATAGTCTTATATCAAAAATATTAACCCACAACCACAATTCAACAGTAATTCGATGATGGATTATGCCAAATTGCGAAGCACCACTCACATGTATTATATGTGAATGTTGCCAGAAAATATCAAAAAAAGTTTCGCAGTTTAAATGAATAATAGAAGTTTATTTATTAAGTTTGGATTTATGATTGAAATAGATGACACTTGTATTTTTACATGTACAGTAAGACCTCATTTAATATGGGGGATATGTTTCAAAGAAATCAAGTGCTAAATGAAACAGCATTAAATGAGGTCATCTTAACACGTAAATAATGGAATAGGTGAAACAGGACAGTGTATAAAAAAAATATGCGTAAATCATTTTTATTTTATTTTGTAACATATATTATTATTATCATATTACATCAATTATATCATTTTATTATTGCTAATATTAATTTGTATTCATGAAAATCAAAAACATTTGAATAAATAATTTATGTTTGTAATGAAGAACATTCTTCCTCATTTGACACTGTTTTTTTGATTAAGAAGTCATCTAACATCGATTGCCTTTTCCTCTTTCATTCAGCAAGCAATTATTGATAGCGAGACATCTCTCCATGACACTTCATCTTGCCTTTGAACTTCTATCAAAATTTGGATCATTTTGTATAAACTGATTGAACTTCTATCAAAATTTGGATCATTTTGTATAAACTGATCCATAATTTTTGTAATAGTGGCTAAACTTGTTTTGACAAAAATATCGATGAAAGAAAAACGTTCTAATTACAATGAAGTATAGTTCAAAATGGCAGCATTCAGGTTAACAACTAAAATGAGATAATTGTTATTTTTATTACTGTAAAATAACATTGATGACTGTAAATGGGATAATTGTTACTTTTATTACTGTAAAATAACATTGATGACTGATCATAAACATGAACTGTGACCGCAGCAGACTTTCATATGTATTGCATTGCACTGAAATCAAATGCACTGCAAGGGGCCATAGGAATATCAAAGTAGCAAATTCTTGCGATTTTGGATTTATGTGAACAAAATGGCTTGGAAAACCCTGCCAAAGTGAATCAATGAAAAATATAGAATTCGAAAAAACTGTGTTATATTGAAACAGCATTAAGCAGAGCAGTGTTAAGCAGGGTCTTACTGTAAATATAAGTTCAGAAGAGTCTTAGCAATAAGAAATTGGTTATAAGTGGAATTTCAGAGCAAGAAGTGAGTATTTTTAAACTGATATGGTATCACAACAAATGAATCATCATCTGTTATCATTATTGGGAATGTTATCAAATATTCTACTGTTATCACTGATAATTGATGAGGATATAGAAAATCACAATAATTAGTTTATAGTCATTTTCAGGTAAATCATTCAAAAAACTTCATAGATCTTGACTTTTCCTGAATAAATGTGCAGAAAAGTTTAAAATGTTCAAGTCATTTAAAAGATATTCTAAAAATCTGCTCAAAATATAATATAATATACAGGGTGCATCAGCTAAATCCGAACAAATTTCAAATTGAATTTCCTGCCATATTTTACGTCAGCGCTACGATGCTACTGACATTTTAGTAAGCCAGACAGATGATGCGTTTGAGGATAAGTACAAAATAGCTGATCAGTTAAGATCGAGTGCAGAATATAATCGGAGAGCAGCGATAATCGAACGCCTTCGTGCTGGACGAAACAAAGAGAGTTGCTTGCTGCAACTTGCTTCTGTGTTCAATGAAGAATGAAGCTGCAGGACGCATCATATTTTTTTCTGATGAGAAAATTTTTACTGTTGATGCCAAAGTAAACCGGAGAAATGAACATTGAAAATGGCAAATTTGACGCTTAGGCAGGAAGGTTCACGTTGGTGATTACCTATATTTATAGTGACTACCATATCTTTTAGTATGCACGTTCTTTAGACTTGTATCTATGATATGGAAAAAACAGTATCATTTTTCAATGTTTTCCACGTTCGTTTGTTTGGGTGCAGATTTCGGTTAGTTTTACCTGGATTT